>MBFL02000244.1:0-54737 GCA_001696595.2 Aspergillus hancockii
GGGGATATCGGGTGGTGGTGAGGAGCGTCTAGGAGAGGATGAGTCTGCGGTGACTTGTCCTGTTTGTGGGATGTTTGAGGGGGATGAGATTGCTGTTGCGCATCATGTTGCAGGGCATTTTGAATGATCTGTTTTTTCTCTTATTTATCTTTTTTCTTTTCTTTTTTTGGAGTAGAATGATGTGAGCGATTGGAGTTTTTGTCGTTTGCTAGACTTACGAGGATTTATCTTTATTTCGCTAGATGATCTTTATTCTGCAGACTTGGGACAATTATGCATATACTATTTACGATCGACGAACAGATATTTACTTCTACTTACACCTATTTATCTTAAATTTATATCATCGCAATCCACCTTCACACTTTATTTCTCGCAACGTCATCTTCTTAAACCAGTTTAGGCCCGTTTAATACATATTCAAAAGAAATTTATATTTAAATAACATTCAGGATGATATTGCACTGAATCGTAACTCATAAAATAAAGAGAAGAGAGTCTAAACAACAGACCATCGGCCCAGGTATAATCTAAATCTAAGAGAAGAAGAATGCAGATGCAGGTGCAGCCAATCCCAGAACCTAAGCAGGAACACCACCAGTACCAAACAGTTCCATCTTGATCCGGTCGTCACTAACACCCAGAGCCTTCAATCCCTCCCGGGTGGAGGTCATGAACCGATCCGGACCACAGACATAGTATTCCGTCTTGGCATCATCAAGGAACAAGTCCTTAGTCTTATCCAGCTTGGTCACGTCGACACGTCCCTCGTAATCGAAGTCCACACCCGTCTTCTCCTCGGCAGCGGGGTGAGTGATGAAGGAAGTAGCGTGCAGGTTGGGGTACTTCTCCGTCAGGGCCTTGACGTCGTTCTTGAAGGCACGCGCCGCCGTGGACCGTGCGCCGTGGATGAAGTGGATCTTGCGGTGGGAGGCATCGGGTGGGTTCGAGGTGAGGGTATTCAGGATGGAGGTGAGGGGGGTGAGACCCACACCGGCGGCGACGAGGACGATGGGGCTGGGGTTCTCCGCGTTGGAGAGGAAGAAGTCACCGTAGGGATGTGACACCTTGACGACGTCGCCTTCGTTGATGTTGGCGTGGAGGATATTCGACACGTATCCAGGGTGGGAGGGGGTGTTCTTATCAGCAGTGTTGAGGCCCGACTCCCTCTTCACGCTAATACGGTAATAGTCTGGACGGGGCTTGTCGCTCAGAGAGTACTGGCGGCACTGGGGGAACTTGAGGTCGGGAACGAAGACCTGCACAGAGATGTATTGGCCGGGGCGGAACAGGGGGAGGGGCTTGCCGTCGACGGGCTCGAGGTAGAACGAGGTGATCTCCGAGGACTCGGGGACCTTCTTGGCGATGCGGAAGTCGCGGAATTCGGTCCAGCCGTCTGCTTGCTTGTAGAGTTCGGCTTCGCGACCGATCATGAGGTTGGCGAGTTGCCAGTAGGCGGTGGCCCAGGCGTCGTGGATCTCCGGGGTCAATGCGTCGCCGAGGACCTGGCCCATGGCTTCGAGCAGGTACTTGCCCACGATCTGGTACTGGTCGGGCTGGATGTAGAGCGAGGCGTGCTTGTTGCAGATCAATTCGACGGCGGGACCGAGGGCTCCGAGGTTGTCGATGTTGGAGGCATAGGCGAAGAGGGCGCCCGCCAGCGCGCGGGGCTGGTGGCCATTGACCTTGTTTGCGTTGTTAAAGATGGCATTTAACTCGGGGTGAGCGGAGAGCATGTTGTTGTAGAACACGGTGGTGATGGTGCTGCCATGCTGCTGGAGGACAGGCACCGTGGCCTTGATCAGCTGGATCTGTTCTGGGGAGAGAGACATGATGGAGTGCTATCGTTAGTGATGGATGAGCACGATGAGCGGGGGGAGGGAATTGATTGTTAAGTATCAACGATAAGTCTTTAGGGCTATCCCTCCTGCTAACGTCAGTCTTTGTCAGGGTATTTATACCACCGACTCTACTTTGGCCTCCTGTTGCCATTTTGGGGGTTTTTTTTTTTTTAACCCCTCAGGTACCTGATTTCCGGCCGAAGCTCAATTCGGGATCTGAAGTTAGTAAGAATTTTCGAAGGAATTGCTTCGGTCGCCGGTGTATAGCTTTACATCTCCGCGGAGAGGGAGGAATCCGCGGGACATGTAGAGTCTAGAGGAAGAAAACGTGTCAGGCATCGAATGTTCCACACGGAATCAGAGCCAAGACGATGAAAGCCGAGCTTTCTGATTGGTCGAAGGTCCCTTTTCTCCTGCAGATTATCCTCAAAAGTTCAACCACCCATGACCAGGCGGGGGAATCTCCAAATTTTGGGATGTTTGCTCTGATAATCGCTGCTATAATTGATCAACTAACAGACCCCTACGCATTGAGATGTCTGTGCGTTCAATTGTGTTTGTCGTCAACGGAGTCGAGGCGAGGTGAGGCGAGGTGAGGCCATGCAAAAATCTCGTATAGTCATCAGCCCATTCGTCGGAATGTTTAGGAACGAATCCACTCCGGGTTCGCCGAATTCTCGGCCCTTGAGAGTGGGAAGACTGCCAGTGGCACCACCGGTTCGTATAAGGAAACCAATGGCCGCGACATAAAACGAAATATGGGGTCATGGAAAGGGGAGTCCGATCCAGTACGATGGGTTTGGGGTTTTACAGTAGTTCGTGCCAGCGTGCCAAAGTCATGAGATCATCAACATTTGTTCAGGCTGCGTCAACGATATTCTGGTGGATCCGATCTGACAGCTTGGCATATCCTCCATCGACGCTACGCATTAATGCATTTAGCACGGCGTAGTTAGTCTCTCTAATCATTTGCAATTGATTTGGAATTATTAGCTCAGCATTTCCCCCGTTTTCGCAATTGTTTCCTACGTCTTTTTTCTATCCCTCGACATCGTTCAGAGCATCTAAAATTAACATCAACCCGGTGCCGTGTTCTTGGAACCAAGTAGACTGCCCATCGATCTTGTTCACGGTCGACCGTTCCAGACTTCATCTCCCCGGCCACACCCAGAAATCGAACCTCTGCCAGGTTACCCGAACGATAACCATGGGAAAGTAGCCATACGAGTTGCCGCCCATTACTGCGAAAACCGTCCAGCGGCGGACCAGCCCGGGCCAAACAGAGTTCAATCTCGACGAAGAAGGAGCTGAAGTCATGACGTCTACCTCGCAACGGGATGTGTTTCGAGAAAGCTGTATAAGAAGTAGGCCGCTGTAGTGGATAGTAGGAGAGAAAAATCATCAGGCGGAGCCGATGATCCTGATGATTTTTGCGATAACCGTGCCTTCCCTCGTAGTCAAGTGAACTCAGGACATCCCTTATTCCAAGATGAAGTTTCTGCCAAAACGCGGAGCTGACGCCGATCGTGCTAATGGCGATCGTGGTGAGACTACGCCGGTGTACAGACGCACTCAGCGGCAGCTTCCCATGCTGCACCTGAAAGACACCGCGCGAAATAATGTCATCGCGGTGGTCGGCGAATTCGTCGGCACCTTCCTCTTCTTGTTCTTCTCTTTTGCTGGAACGCAGGTGTCTAATACCCCCAAGCCGGTTGACGGTGCCCCGCCGAATACCTCCAATCTACTGTACTCGGCCTTGTCATTCGGGTTTTCCTTGATGGTAAACGTCTGGGCCTTTTATCGAGTGACCGGCGGTCTCTTCAACCCAGCGGTAAGGTTGTACGTCGGCGGTCTCTTGTATCACGACTGACTTTTCAGGTCACACTAGCGCTATGTCTCGTAGGAGGCCTATCTCCCATCCGTGGGGTCCTAGTCTTCGCATCTCAGATCGTGGGTGGTATCGCGTCGGCCGGTGTGGTCAGCGCACTCTTTCCCGGAGACCTAAATGTGGCAACCCGTCTCGGAGGGGGAGCCTCTATTTCCCAGGGATTGTTCATTGAAATGTTCCTCACCGCACAGCTTGTCTTCGTGATCATCATGTTGGCGGTGGTCAAGCACAAGTCCACCTTCCTGGCTCCCGTGGGAATTGGACTGGTGTTCTTCGTGACCGAGATGATCGGTATGTCTACCCTCTCTAGCCCTTTGCAACATACCCTAGCTAACGCCCATCAATGTAGGCGACTACTATACCGGCGGCTCCCTCAACCCTGCTCGCTCCCTCGGCCCAGACGTCATCAACCGCAGCTTCCCGGGATACCATTGGATCTATTGGGTCGGACCATTGCTGGGGTCCTTGCTGGCGTGCGGTTTCTTCGGACTCCTGAGGATGCTTGAATATCAGACGGCGAATCCAGGGCAGGATTTCAATGAGTGGGAGGTCAAGAATGGGATATCCGGGGATGGATTGACGAACCGGCCCTCGGTGCAACTATCCGAGTCGACCACGCTGGACCGGGCGCACTCGCCGACAAACGGTGTGCGCCCGCACCATGTCAACGGCGCGGAGCAGGTTTAATAACTGGACGTCCTGGCTCTTCCAAGCTCAGAGGAGGGGAAGGTCCGAGCTCTGCAGCTGATTCCGTGATGCCTTCGATACGGGCGCTGCCCGTGACGCATTGGTATATCGCACATTTGGGGGATGTCGGGCGCGGCATGGGAGGTCGTCGGCGTTTTGCCTGTTAATGTCCATCGCCAGGTGTATGTTAAATACTCATGTATGTACGGAGGAGGGAGGGGCATTGCGAGGGGGGGAATATGCCGTATAATTAATAGTCATGGAATGGAAAGAAACGGGGTTCATTCTGTCATGTTGCCGGCCTGCTGATCATGCTAACCACTTCGGTCGTTAGTCTGGCAAATTCACATCCAATCATTCCAGCTGGAAATTAATTTCGACCTATTATGATCGCAAAAAGGCAGGAAAATTGATGCGAGATAATCTTTTGGCTCGGCACATCCTTCATCTCGGGCGAGACTTTCTTGGGTTACATACTCGGTGGCTTGATGAGGGATTTTTTCTTCCCATGGCGTCGCACGTAGTCTTAACATGTGTCAATTATTTCGCTTCACCGATGTCATCCGAGTGGAACGGGAACAGGAGATCGATGCAGGTATCCCTGTTGGTTAATGTGTAGACGCAAGGAGTCGCGCCGTTCGCTTCCCTCTCTTGCGCATGATGGCGTGGTGGGTAAGGAGTCGATCATGCGAAATTGCGATCAGAACGACTCATACTTTAGGTTAATTACTGGTGCAGGAGTGGCTGAACTCAGCTCTAGCGAAACGGGACTAAAAGGAGAACCTCAAAGCGAACCCTAATCCCGTCCGGTTCAGTCGCAGGGCGTCGTAACAAAACTATTGTTTCTCTTTCTTGGTGTCCGATATGAACGAACGGTTCTCCCGGGCTGAACCTGATGATCATTGACTACTTGATCTGAATAATCGATTTCATCATGGCGGTTCTTCCCATCGTGACATTGCATCCAGACTTCTCGGATCGACAGACCCATGCCGTGTGGACCCCCTCCCCCCCAACTGATTGGCTCCCGGTTTCTGCGCCATATCTCCAATTCCTGCAAGGTTTGTTGCCTGTCTCTCATGGACAAAGGTCAGAGAATCCAAGAGCGGATTCATGGCTATCGCAGCAGTGAATCAGGGGGTGGAGGGGGTAAGACTAACCGAGTCTTCCACCGAATGCCCCGGAAATGCGCATCACTGCCCCATTGGGGGGCAGTCCGTTCAACACACTCCACTGTACTGCAACATTCCTGGCTCCAAGAGGGGTATAGCTTCCATTGCACCAGAGTTTAGCTGCATCTTAAACTTTGGGCTATCCATGAATCCACTCTCCGACAGTGTGCGATCCATTCCTTGGCACTCCCTCATGAATATTCCTTAAGACCCCACGGCCTTCCTTCCAGGTGTGCTCGACGTATTCAACAATAAACGGCTGCTGCAGTAGATCGTCGTTCTTCTTTCTTGATACGACACGTACCTCCAAGGGAGCATGGACAAGATGGAATCGCATACGGCCGTTGAGGCCCGTCCCGGCGCGGATGCGGCCGCTCTCGCGGATCCTGGTGATATGGAGCTGCTGGGTGAGTTTATTCTACTGTACCATCTGCATGCACCCGACGGGGGTGGTAGGAAAGACAACGGTTGTCGCTGACTGGCCTAGCAAAAATGGGCTACAAGCAGGAATTGCGCCGACAATATTCGACCGTACAGATCTTCGCTGTCGCCTTCAGTATTATGGGCCTGGTGCCCTCCATTGCTTCGACGCTCGCGTTCTCGTTACCAGCTGGACCTGCCGGGATGGTTTGGGTGTGTACGATCTATATCCCCCTTCAAGCGGGACATTATGGATATTAATGGTGTAGGGCTGGTTTACCGCGAGTATTCTTATCTTCACCGTCGGTCTAGCAATGGTAATACCCCCCCCCGATGTGAATGCCTGACCGCGACAGAAACTAACGACCACAGGCCGATATGGCGTCCGCGATGCCCACGGCCGGAGGTCTTTACTGGTGGACACACTACTTCGCTGGCGACAAATACAAAAAGGTGTTGAGTTTCCTGGTCGGATATAGTAATACGTTGGGATTGATCGGAGGAATGTGCTCGGTGGATTGTAAGGATATAGCCTCTATTATCGAACAGGACGCACGCTAAGAAACAGACACCCTATCGCTCATGATCCTGGCCTGTGTATCCATTACTCGCGACGGGGACTATTCGGCCTCGAACGGCACCATCTACGGGGTCTACGTCGGTCTCATCATCCTCCACGCCCTCTGCGGTATCTACACCGGAAAGATCATGCCCAAAATCCAAACATTCTGCATCTTCATTAACATCGCCATCATCGTCGCGACCGTCATCGCCCTCCCGGTCGGAAAGGTCACTCGCGGCGGATCGCTCAATTCGGGGTCATACGTTTTCGGGCACGTTGATAACCAGACCTCATGGCCGACCGGGTGGGCGTTCATTCTGGCCTTTTTGGCGCCCATCTGGTCTATCGGCTTTTTTGACTCATGTGTACATATGAGCGAGGAGGCGTTGCATGCTGCGAAAGCCGTGCCATTGGGTATCATCTGGTCCGCCGGCTGTGCGACTGTGTTGGGATTCATGGTGCTATCTATCATCGCGGCTGTTATGAACCCGGATGTGAGCGCGACGATAGGCTCGGTTTACGGCCAACCTATGGCGCAGGTATTGCTATCTTGTCCCCAATGATCGATAATGTTATCGCTGATTTCACAATGAACAGATCTACTTCGACGCCTTGGGCAAAAAAGGCGCCCTCGGCTTTATGGGCGTCCTAATCGTCATCCAATTCCTCATCGGCCTCAGTCTGGTACGCCTCACCACCATGCAAATCAACCCAACCCAACCACAGTAACTAACCACCATAACCTACTATAGATCGTCGCCGCCTCCCGCCAAGTCTGGGCCTTCTCCCGCGACGGCGCCCTCCCCTTCTCCGGCTACTTCCGCCATGTCAGTAAACGCGTCCGCTACCAGCCCGTCCGCGCCGTCGTCGGCCTGGTAGTCATCTCCATCATCTTCGGCCTGCTCTGTCTGATCAACTCGGTCGCGGCGAACGCACTCTTCTCCCTCTTCGTGGCCTCGAACTACGTCGCCTGGGGCACGCCCATTCTCTGCCGGTTGATCTGGGGCAAGACGCGCTTCCACCCGGGCGAGTTCTACACCGGCATGTTCAGCCGTCCGATCGCGACGATTGCTGTCCTTTGGTTGGTGTTTGGGTTGATCCTCTCCATGTTCCCTAGTACCGGGCCGAACCCTAGTGGTATGTTCTTTTGCTGTCTTTTTTGGTGCTCTCCTGTGTTAGAGTTAGATGCTAATATGATTCACAGCGGAGGATATGAACTACACAATCGTCATCAACGGGTTCGTCTGGATCGCGTCGATGACGTATTACTTCCTCTTTGCTAGGAAGTGGTACACAGGCCCTAAGATGACGATCGACGCGCCCTCGAGTGCGACGGACTCAACGTCAGGGGTCGATCGTGAAGGAGAGAAGCAAGATAAGGCGGGAGAGCAGACTCAAGCTCAGGGGGTGTCTAATTAAGATTCATATAATGTATAACTAGGGTAATATAGAGCGAAACTCGTTTGTTTTCTTAATTCTTTTCTAACGCGCTGAAAGGTCACCATCACAATTGAGGTTTATCCACGCGAAGCAAGACCAAAGAGCCACTACATTCTAGCCCAACCAATCCAACCCACGCTTTACAGTTATAGAAAGTATCGAAACTGAATTGTGGCGCAAAACGCCGACAAAACGGAAACGTAATCTTTGATCCCAAATCAACAATATACGGTCCTCTAAAGTTCGTCTTCTCAACATCCTGCGGCAAGATCTCGGCCCATTTTGCAATCTGGAAGATTTTCTTGATGGTCTCAAGACCCCGTCGTGCTCGGTGCCTAATCAGCAACAAAACCCTTCACAATAGCCCACCGGGCCTCGTTCCAACGGGGGTCATACCTCTCTCGGCCGCTTGCTAGCTGAAGCTGCGTACGCTAGGCGTCAGTCATATACAACCATCCATGGCACCGGACCGCCCAATAGCCGTTTTGGTGTAAGTCGCAGAGGTGCGCAAAAGCCCGGCTTTCGCATCCGAAGGGGCTGAGCGTTTTTTCGCCATGGGGGTGAAGGTCATTGGATGGATCCTTGTAGTTCCAGAACTGGACAGCACGTTAATGAAAGGCGCATAGTGGGGTTGATGTGGGACCTTACCAGCTTCAGGCATAAGTATTTGTCGTCGCGCTTAAATTCGAGGACAATGCCTTGTTCGCCCTGGCCGATGTACTTAGGTGTGCCGATTTCATCCCCGGACCCAACGAATCGTTCTAGTTTAGGATGTCGGTACTGTGCCTCGTCGATGCTGGTAGCGGATGAGGGGTCGCGGGTGGCTTCAACGTCTAAGGTCTCTTCTGATATATTCCTCTCAACTGAAGTTGGTCTGGTCAAAGAGCTAGACTAGGACACGAAAGAGACCATCAAAGCGCTGAACAACCTCATCACAAAATGGACTACGAGACTAGGGTACAAACGGGAATATTTGCGGCGACAATATCTCAAAACAACTGACGCGTCTCAAAACTCATCTGGAGTCGAAGAAATAGAGACAAGGTGAATAGAATTCTACGGCGTTTAACGAATGATTTAACAGATGGGTTTATTGTAGGTCCTCACATGGGTGGCCATCCATGTTGTGGGAACTACCCCGTTTCGATAACTCTCAAAAGCATGTCTTCCTCTTACCCTTGAATGGAGTCTCGATAGTCACGCCAACTTTGTCCAGTGAGTCACCTGGACGTGGAGGTTGGGGTGCACCGATGATGGCAAATTCGGAATCATGTTTATATTTTGACGAGCCGCGTTTGTTTGTTAGACCGGAGGAAGTCAATGGCTTGCCGATCTTATTCTAATTGTTCTGAATGAGAGTTTAGCCCTATGGTATCGAAGGCTTAGACATCAATGCAACTACGGTGAGTAGTATAAATAACAAAGAACGGAACAGTGGTTTTTCTTCAAGTGGTAGCGACCACCTTTCCATATGGCACACTTAAGACGTGTCTATTTAGGTACTATACATTGTGGGGAATAGAATATCCATAATCCAATAGTTGGCAGGCACTGTCTTTTATGAAGTACTCCATCCAACATTGAAATCCACAACAAGTACATCATAAGAGGGAAGACCACATCCATCCTGCTTCCTGTATTCAGATCCAATTGTAGATTTTGCGTATGCGCATCCGTCCCTCGACTGTCCAAGGATATACAATTCCAATGTTATGTATTGACTGGACGTAGGCTTGGAGCCGATACCGCTAACAGAGATGAGCGGACATGGTTTGAGCGGTCGCTTGGAGGGAAGTGCGAGTGCTTCGTCGATCAAGGTCATAGTACAGCCCGTTGCTTGACTTTGAGATGATCTTGAACTGTATGATGTAGAATGGTGCTGTAAGAGAGAGTCCGATGAAGGGTGAAAGGTGTAGGAAGTTATGCGGTGATTCACACCTCTGTTTGTAAGACTATCTGAGGATCCAATGCCGATGTTATTAATATCTATGGATATTGTTCGGCAAGTTGCTCACCACAAAGGACATAGTAACTTTTAAATACTGCAAACTAGAATACACCGTTATGTTTATTGACTAGTGGATGCCTAAGGGGAACCCTTGTCTTACAGACATTACCACTTTTATGGAAACCAAAGGACCACTTAGTGGCACGTTCAGTGGTTGTGGAGTTGACAATGATCAGATAGAGATTTTCGTCTCGTAAACAAGGGTTTTTAGGCGGTATTTTAGTACTGTTCCCTTTACACAGTGCTTCCAGTCCTTCATAACGTTCGTATCCACATGACCTCTGCCCATGCTGGTGGATGCTGTTCCAGGCGGATTATTAGGCATCCAGGGTTCTGGCTTAATTCGTTGTGGTACCCTCTTTTTGTATTTGCGTCGGGATTCGCAGATAAGACCCTTAGGTATTGTTTCTCACAAAGGTTAGGAAAACGTTAAAGTTGTCCAGTGGGGTTTATTAACAGCGTCCCATATGTTCAACGCATGACCGATATGCTGTTCCGGGCGTATCGCTCCTTTTTCAGATCTTATATTGACGACTTTATCATATTTTCTCTTATTTTTGAGGAACATCTCGAGCACATTGAAAAGGACCTTGCAGAATGCGCCCATCTGCATATCATACTTTCTGCCCCAAAAGCCTTTTTCGTTGTCGGTTAAACTGCTAGGCCAGGGGCTTGAGGGGCAGTATAGACTTGTTTAAACCGGTTGTCTTGTCTGTACCGACCATAGGGACGTCCATGAAACGGTGGATATTTATCGTACCAATTGACTTGCTTTTGATTGGGTTATAAGGACCAGTGTTGGAAGGACCGTCGTTGTTGATAGGAGTAGAAGTGGCGCCTTCATCAGGCAAGACTCCAATGTAAATGTACTCGATGGTTCTCCAGAAAAGGAGATACACGAGACGGTTGAAAGCGTTGGCAGTCATATACGGGGATCCAGACCATGCCACCGCTATAACAGCAATATTAGAATCCGGTTTCATCGAGAGGGGTGTCTGACATGGGTCTATTCATAGGAGATGTGCTCGTAACTCATAATGGTTCCAGGTCTTGTACAGGCTTCTTGCTATCTATTATTATGTCATCAAGGTACCTTCTACCAAAGAACGAGCTACAAAAGTACCTGAGGCTCGGCCCTGGACCTTGTTCTGCGATAGAGCTTGTCGACGGTATTCTAAAGTCATTCCGAGGACACCTTCGGAGGTCGTTTCTGTCAAGCGTAGTGCCCATAACGTTTTTGCCGTGCATATAAGAGAACCGATGCGCGGCTATCAAGGAGGAATGAGGGTGACCTAAGATTTGTGATCGTAGCAAGAAAGTTTCCAAAGTCAGGTATAACCGGCCTTACGACACCAAGACCTATCAGTAGGCATGAGTCATCTTGTCTAGGTGCTTGGTATACTGCCAGCACACAACATCCATAGGCGCTTTTACTGTTGAGGAAGCAGTTGAGATAAGATCATTCTCTAGCGATAAATGTGGGATATAGGAGAACATGTTGAATAAAGGAAAGGTTAAGGTATACTCTTCCTCTTACGTGGTGATTGCATAGACGGATAGTGAATGGACGTATATTCAATCCTTCTTGTGCCAGTACAGAGAGGTTAATACTTACATCTAAATTGACTTGATGTCTAGATACTCTCGATCATTAAAGCTGTAGACGATTAAATGGGACATGTACTTGTTTCTAGAAAATGGAATTTTAGATTGAAATTAGCAGTACTTCGCATGAATTCATACCCTGCATAGGGTGAAATATTTTGCACGAGAACCAATTGATATTAACTCTACCTAGCCTAATCAACGAACCCTCACCGAAACAAATATGTTCAATCGTGATATGACTATCGGTATTGTCCCAAAAGTCGGAACTTCAGCAAAATCCAACTTCCCAACTTCCCAACTTCCACTTCAATCTACGTAATGGCGGGCTATCATCTACCTAGTATTGATTTTGGCAATCATACTAAAGGGAGAGTACGAAAATCTCGTTTGATGCCTACATCCCGACGACTGAGGTTGAATAACATAGAAAGAAAGCTATAAAATGAAGGATGTAGCCTTTACTCTCCATGAACAGTTCATTCTGTTTCACTGATGCTTCAACCAACATTCGACGCAACCGATGTCGAAACTCTTGAATAACCGGGCCGATAAAGGCCTAGACAAAAGGCTATCCGGGGAAAGCAACTAGGAGAACTAAAGTTTAGCAGAACGTAAATGATAGCTGTAACGTAGATCAAAATCAAGACATAAGCCCGGAAACGGACTACGCACTATGTAAGTAGTGATAAAAGTTCGAACCCCACATGGCCAGCCCCAGCATCACCAATGCACTGCCAAAATAAAATACCTCGGGTCAGCAGAATAATCTCACAATGAAACTTGCTGTGCACAACCATAGAAGGCAAATCTGGTGGCCAAATTAGGGTAGATCCATAGATATGCAAGTGGAGCCCCAACCGCCAAGACTTGACGTTATCTCCCACATTAATTGATCAGACAATTAATTGACCTCCCTGCATGTCACATTCACCACCATGCCCTCCGATACACGTAGAAATGCCAGTAAGCAACGCGGCAAATATACTACTAAAGCGTGTGAAGAGTGTCGGCGTCGAAGGGCGAAGGTCAGTATAACCTCTTACCATCAATCAATGCGATTGCCATCTTGATTATAACACCGACAATCATCCAGTGTGATGGGAAGAAGCCCTCCTGCTCCAGATGCTTACAATGGCAAATCTCTTGCCAGTATTCCGTCGTGGAAGACGGCCGGAGGCCAGCATCTAAAACCTATGTGCTTCTTTTACGGCAGAGGATAGAATCGTTAGAGCGGCTGCTGGAACGGCATGGGATTGATGCGAGAGAGCCACCTGCAGGCGAACAGCGGCTGTTAAAAAGGTCTTTGGATATCAATGACAAATTACTGCGCAAAGACACGCCTTCGGGGGTGGACGAACTAGTCGAGAATTTTAAAGGTAGACTCGCTCTGGATGAGTCGCTGAATTTCGACCAAGATGGCGAAATGCGATACTTTGGACCCACGAGCGGACGGCTTCAGTTTCAGAATCCTACAAGCAGCGATACCAGTCCCAATGGTGCCTCTTCTTCGGTCTCTCCGCCGGATCAAGAATTTAATAGCATCGGGTATCTCGACCCTATTGATCCGGTCACGGTCGGGATGGGAGTTCCGAAGGATGTACAAGACCATTTGATCGATCTGTATTTCAAGTGGGAGCAACCTTGGTTTGCAGTTGTGGATGAGGAGCTCTTCCGAGAGAGTATGAACAGTGGCGGACGGTATTGGACGCCACTACTGCACAATTGCATTCTCGCTTTGGGATCGCGGTATTCAGATCGAGTTGATATCAGATTGGATCCGGATGACTCTAATACGGCAGGGAAGGTATTCCTTGAGGAAGCGAAGACACAGCTTCATAGAGAGATGGAAAGGCCGAGCCTGACTACTATTCAAGCATTGGGGCTCATGGGGATGGTGTATATCGTAAGACACACACCCCTCCATCTACCTATCACTGAAAGCTAACTTAACAGGCAATGGGTGCCGACGCCGCCGGCTGGCTGCATCACGGAATGGCGAACCGTTTGAGTCTCGATATGGGATTGAACCTTGATCCAGCTGGGTTTGAAGAGACCAATGCGATGACTCAACGGGAAATCCATCTCAGAAGACAGATCTACTGGACTCTGTACTGCCATGATAAACTGTCCTCCAGTTACACTGGACGAATTTGCTCTATGCTTGTATGTTTGACCGGTTGGTAGATGGTATGGTGCTCTAATGTGGATAGGACTCACAAGGAGCCGTCAAAATGCCAGACGACGGCGAAATATCGTATGTAGAAATAAATCCTACACAGAAGGCATTCAGAGCGCTTCAAAGAGCCATGATCAGTGTCTGCCAGATACAGGAGAAGATCACCTTATCCCTGTTTGTACCCACTGGCACTCACTTGCAATCACAGCTAATGAATCCAGTTGGGCCCCGAAACCCCTACTCAAAGACGATCAACGACCTGCCTTTCTCAAATCATGTCTTCTAGACCTGAGATCTTGGTTCTACGATCTTCCCACCGAACTCCGGATCGACCGCGCAAACGATATGCCCCACGCCTACACCCTCCACATGGTCTACCACACAGCAAGAATTCTACTCGCAAAACCATTCATCATGAAAGATGGCCCCTCGTCGAAGGTGAAAGGTGAAACAGCCGAGCTTGCGCACTCGATCTGTCGAGAATCAGCACGAGCGATCTGCCTCGTCGCCCAAAAATACCGACACACCTTCGGAGGGTACAATCCGAGCCCGATTACAGCAACACACTGCACACTATCTGCAGCCTTAGTCCTACTAGACGAAACCGAGAATCTCAACACCCCGTCGCACAAGAATAAGCTCGCCTTGTGTCTAACTGTGCTCGACGAACTATCCAAATCATGGCATCCGGCGGGCCACATCCGACATAACTTACGAAAGCTCTGTCGCACTGCCTTTTCAGAAGAGCCAGTCTCTTCGGAGAACAGCTCGTATTCTTTCGAAAGCAACCCGAGCGCTCCGCTAGACTTGGATGTCGAACTACCTAACGTCTTCGATGAGATAGAATCAAACCCAAATGTGAACCCAGGTAACGCATTGGATAACCAGCTAGAATTCTCCGTTCCGATGGAAACACTCCCCGTTGACTATGGATTCTTCGACATTCTGAATCAAATCCATTGGGACCGGATGTGGTAGGGTTATCATGACCCCAAGTCGATCAGCAGTACGAAAATAAGAGATAGAAATAGAAAGCAAGACCTAACATACAAATTCAACCATTGAAAAATCCCACACCGATGCAACAATAAATTCCGCTCTATAAAAATTCATCAATTGATTGCTAATCCATCATCGTCTTGTCAGTCAACTAAAGTTTCAGCACATTAGTTATGACCTCATCAGCGGAAGATATATTCCGCTACCAAAGAAAAAGATATAAAAGACGACCAAAACCACCACTCCCAATTTATTCAATTCAATTCAATCCAGTCCAATCTTCAAATCAAGGAAACAACCCAGCATGTCCCACCTCACCTACTACAACTACCCCGGCGTGGGCGAGCGCAACCAGAAAACCTTCAAATACAGCCAAGCCGTCCGCATCGGTGACCGCATCGAATGCTCAGGCCAAGGTTAGCCCTTTATTTCTCCACCATCAAACACACACCAGCGCAGCTCAATTGACAAAACTAATACAGGTGGCTGGGATCCCAACACGGGCGAATTCTACAAAGAAATCAACGCACAAATCGACCAGGCGTTCGCGAACGTGGATCTCAATCTCAAGAATGCCGGCGGAAAGGGCTGGTCGCAGGTGTTCCGGGTCAACTCGTACCACGTTCCCATTAACAATGAGGCGTTGGAGGCGATGGTGCGTAATTTCCGGAAATGGATGCCTGATCATGAGCCGTTGTGGACTTGTGTTGGGGTTACGCGGTTGGGGGAGGATGATATGAGGGTTGAGATTGAGGTTGTTGCGCACGATCTCAAATAACTGTTCATCAAGACCCTTGGTGCGTGGAAGAGAGTAGTTTCTTAACGAATGTATGACAATTGATATCAATTATCACAGAGCAGATTTCTTGAGTCGATATAGAGATTGAAGAAGGTAGTCTTCTGGGAGTCCTTGCATATACAACCCAGAATTACTCTCAATGTAAGAGTTCAACAAGAAGCCAAGTTCGCTTGTGTCATCTGTCCTTAATAGTACCCTTGAGTCGCTCGTCTAAACCCTATCACGTATCATATATCACGAAGCTTCCTAATAAGTGGTGCTGAGGCACGCATAAAGGATTCTGAGAGCGGCTGGGGTAACACGCTTTGTAAGAAATATGCACCATAATCTGGCGAGATCAATGGGTAAGCGTATCAAATACTAGTGCCGGATGACTGTCCTACCCAACTCCATTAGGGTACAGAAGATCCGACACAGGTTAGTACGGTTCTTATACTTCTTCGAAATTGTGTCGAGCGAATGCGAACAGGTCTTATCTTTATCTCCCGAGTCAAATATTGGATTCTCACCTTACTCGGTGTGGTCATATTGGCTTCTGTAGACATGGTACATGCCTGTGACGAGTCAGAAGTACCCAGATTATCAGAGCAACCCAGGCTTTACAAACAAAACAAGGAATATAACGAAAATGGTACATCGGGTCTAGTCATGGCATTTTGAACTTTAGAGGACATTTTTAAATCGCGCATGGCAGACACGTGCATTGTTCTACTGGATATAAAATTTCCATATATCCCGCGTGGATAAGTATAAGAACATCCCCTCCTTACCTACCGTCCGCAAAACAACTTTGAGCGACAAGAACTTAGATGTATCACCGACTCATTCCATCTAATATCTAACTTTCCACCGATGAGCAATCTCGCTCCTACCTTTCGTCTGAATATCTCCGCGCTGGCATGCCGCAGCCACAGACCTAATAATCGTGTGCCAGCACTTCTGGAAGAACCTCGCCCACCGTAAGACGGGCGCTGTTAGGGTATAGATGTTCTGGGTCACACGTTTGGTGGTAGATATGAAAGAAATTGCTGTCTGTGAGTTAATGCCTCTACCTCGAGGTACTGACCGACAAGTGCTGACCGTTTTATCAGTTTGATAGATTGATCATAGATCACCCTTTTCGTTTAATTCGACACTGTTGGTCATCAGTTGCGAGAAAATAAATCAAATAGAGTGCAGGCTCGAGAAGAACAAAATGAATCGTCTCATTGGCAGCCTTCGCAAACCCGGAGCAAAGCCTGAAATTCAAGGCACAGCCCCGACACAACGTTTGGCGGGACAAGGTGGCATTGATAAACCAAATGTGACTGTGTACACCCCCAGAATGAATATCGGAACGCTCGATCGCTGGCTTGACATCGTTGTTCGAGTATCTGGCTCCGAGCCCGTCTTCTTTCTCATCCTCGCGGGTCTCCTCACTTGGGCTCTGCTTGGCATCGAATACGGATCGACCGACAGCTGGCAGGTCCTGATCTCCGACGTCCAGGCCATCATTAGTTACGTGTTTGACTCCTTCCTTGTTCGACAGCAGTTGAACGCGTATGAAGAGGAGATGATAGTCGCTGCCGAGCTGCAGTCACGAACTCTAAGCCACAAGAGGATGCTTGCAAAAATTTGTCAAAACATGAATGAGAAAGACAAGCAGAGAAACAGCGACTTGGCGGACTTCGTCATGGAGCATCGTGTCACTCTCGGGTTTAGCACACAGCTTCCCTCCGAGACATGGTTCGGACGGGCTATCACCCGGCTATCCCATGTATTCGGCCACCTAGGCACAGTCAGTCTATACTGGGCGGGCGTCTTCACCTGGATCGGACTCGGCCATTTGGACGGATACAGCGATCAGTGGCAGCTGTACATGAACTCCGCCTCCTCCGCACTGATGGTCTTCATCTTCGCATTCCTAGCCAACATCCGCGAACGACACGCAGCCTACACGCGCACCACGTCGACTCAACCCTAGAGCTAAAGCTCCGCCAACTAACCCGCGACACCCTACCCAACGACGTCGTAATAATACCGGCCCCAAAAATGAGCCCAATCCAACGCGCAATCTTCTACTACGCCGATCTAGTCGGCTCCCTAGTCGGGATCGCAATCCTACTAGCCGTAATCACCATCTGGATCGCGATCGGCCCCCTCCTACACTTCTCCTCCGCCTGGTGGCTCCTAATCGGAACCTACGCAGGCCTAATCGGAATGAACGATGGCTTCGTATTACGAAACATGCAAGCCCGCCTCGGCACCTACATCGCCCAGCAAACGGCGCAGATCACCGCCGACGACGCGCAGCTACTGCACGCAGTCCAGATGCCAATCGCCGTGCCCGAACGTCTCGGGGAAAACTCGCTGACGGGGCGCGCTTCGGAGGCGATGAATCGCATCTGCGCGCACGAAGTCACAGTCATGATGGGATGCGTCACGATCCTGGGGTTGATCGCCGGGGCCAGCGCGATGCGATGGACGCTGACGGGGCAGTTGTTGTGCAATGTGCCGCCCAGTTTGATCGAAGCGTTCTTTATGATTGTGCTTATTTCAGGGCACAATTCGGCCGACGATCGGAAGCGGGTGGATCTGCGGGATACGTATGCCAGGCGGCTGAAGCTCCTGGGTTTTGTTAATGCCTTTCAGGGCGTGTTTGTTTGTGATGAAGTGGCGGCTCCGCTGAAGGGGTAGTACAAGTAGCTATAGGGGTGGAGATCTGTTGGATATGCTCGGTGTACTAACTGCAATTTGTTGGCAATCGATCGATGAGTCGAGGTTGATAGAGTGGGTAGTACGGTCTTGTTGCCTTTTTTTCCTGTTTCTTTCTTTTTTCCTTTTATTTTTAATTTTATTTTATTTTTTTTTTTGTTTTTGTTTTTGTTTTTGTTTTTAATTTCCTCCAATTTTTCGCACAATAGGAGATCTCCCCTGCAAAGTTGATCCCTGAATCTTGCCCCCTAACACACCAAGAAAAGTTCGAACCTTTGAATGGACAATTAACCGATACTAAAACCCCTCGAACCCATCGAACCCATCCATTCAATCAATAAGAACCCATCGTTCCAGCGGTAGTCTTCGTTAGCAATCAATAACGCAGCCATCCGACGTCAGAGCTCTCCACACAAATTTCCCTAATTAAATCTAGATTTGCCGAGACACTCGGCCGGGGAACAACACAGATACTACTGCGAAGTAACCTGGTTCTAGACACGATGGAGACTTTGGTGGAAAAGATTTTTATATCGGCTGCTCCGTGTCTTCCATCACAAGTAAATTGCACGTACACTAACACATGTTCGCGGAGATACTACCTATACTGAATAATGAAGACAAAATACGACGCTAAATATAGATTGAGATGTTTATGATTTTATGCCTCGGTTCAGTTGTGCACATATTTATCCCGTTAATGCAAAATTCCATTTGTATTGATTGATCTCATTGAAACTTAGTGTTTACGTTTCTCAATTGTTGTTTCGACTGTGTTGTATATTCTGTATAGTTTTTGCACATTTAGTAGACAAAGAAATATTATTCTGGTGTAGCTGTGCCAACTGGATAGTAGTACGTACACATAGAGCCAAATATATATCGCTACACAACAAAAGCATTGCCACTTCAGATATCGCAAAGAAGATCATATTTGCCAGCCACATTGGCATAAATCACTTTTTTCCATGCTTGCTACATACTTCAATTTCATCTCTACCATTTTTAAACCAACTCGAATCATCTAGAATGCTTAATGAACTCTAAACTTAAAAGTCTAGGTTTATTCCTTAGGCAGAAACCACGACCGCCGCTAACTCCATTTGTAAGGCACATGACTTGACAGTGATGGCACGCACCCTTATGTAATCAATAACAGAGCAACACCAAAATTAATAGTAAAATCCCAAATGGTAGATATTCACCCCGAACAAACGACCATTGCAATCAATCCATCGTATCCCAGCATAGACAAAAACGGCGTACAACCATAAATCAAATAGAAACGGAGAGAAAAATGCCCAAGGTCGGCATCTTCCCGGCGGCAGGCGGCCTAGGAACCAGCATCATCAACCACCTCGTCAAGCTCATCCCCGCCTCCCATCTAATTCTCATCGCCCGCAAACCCGAGAACCTCACCGAACTAATTCGCACTGGAGCAACAGTCCGACAAGCAGATTATGAAGACCCATCTTCATTGGACCGTGTCTTCGACGGTGTGGACGTGTTGATGTTGATATCATATGCATCGTTCGAGATCCAGTATCGGTTCGAGGTGACCACCCCCTTTACCCCACCATGTCTAAATTTGATATCTGGGCATAATGGACCATCGAAGAAGACACCGAAACTAACGATCACACCAGGCCCATAGAAATGCCATCAATTGTGCCTGCCAAAGCGGCGTAAAGCATATCTTCTACTCCTCCCTTGCATTCGGGGGCGATCTCACCGACACGACCGTGGCGCACGTCATGGGCGCCCATCTACGAACAGAGAAATATCTCGCCGACCTGACAGCCAAAAACCACATCACCTACACGGCCATACGCGAAGGCCTTTACTCGGAGTCGTTCCCGATCTACACGGCGTGGTTCGACCTGGCGCATCCCATGGAAGAAATTCCGATCCCGCACGATGGTTCCCCGCCGGGGGTCACGTGGGCAAAACGTGACGAACTCGGCGAAGCCACCGCCAACTTACTCGCCTCGTACGTCAAGGATCCCCAGATGTTTCCCTATGTCAATCGGGTGCTGCTGCTCTCTGGGCCGAGGGAATATTCGCTTCGCGAGACGGTCGATATTCTCGGTCGCGCGGTGGGGAGGCCCGTCCGGATCCGCGAGATCTCTGCAGATGAGTATGCGGCGTTGCCGACGCATGGGACCAAGCATACGTATCATGGGATTAACTTGGCGAGGGAATGGGCGACGGCGTGGGAGGCGATCCAGCGCGGCGAGACGGCCGTCGTGACGCCGCTGTTGAAGGAGATCCTGGGGCGCGAGCCTGAGGACTACGAGACGACCATCCGGGAGTTAGCCCGGGAGGTGAGGTGAGACGGTGGTTAATTAGGGCTGATTTGATGCGAGCCTCAGGTGTCCTACGTGCTCGCTGAAGTCGGTGAGAGGGGGGGTCCACGGTCACGGGTGCGTGTGTTCGTGGGTGTTATTTTACAGTACCTGGGGTCATGTGACTCCTATCGCGGGGTCTTCTACCCTCCCACCTCGACAAAGCCCTACACTGTCCAGACCCCGATGAGTCCAAACCCCGACACCACGCATCCTACGCAGAAAAAAAAAGATACTCGGTGGCACAGGACATGCTTCACATCATCCGGCGCAGTTTTTCAGAAGAATTCAGACATGTCTTCATCGTGATGTCGACACACCGCTTGGGGGTCCCCGGCTAGGATCTCACCCGGCTGTCAGGGACCGCCGCCGCATCTGAACCACGGCATCTAGCAGTAGCGCACCCGAGCTAGCCTAGCGAATCGCTGACCTCAACTTTGGATCCGGGGAAGGTGCATTCCCAAACCCCGCTGATGGTCAGAGCTTCTGGAACTCAATCTCTGCCCTGTCTGCCCCTCCGGTCCCTGGATTGGGACGAACATGCCCCCAGAGACATGTTTATCCTCATGGCGGGTGTCGTGCTGGCGTTGCTCGACACCATCCTGACTGCCGATTCTCGTTCATCGCGAGATCCGAGTGAGGTTCATCGGGATTCGGACCTGGCAGAGCAACCTTGAAGATTTACCCCGCGGCAGGTCGCAGGATCAGTGCTGCAGAGATCCACTTGGATCGGTCCCCAGCTTTGGGTTACCACACCACCATCGAGAAAATGCATGTCATGCTTCATTTGCAGAATGATATCGAGGGGTAAAAAAAAAAATTGCTGGTGGCAGGCGGATAATGTCTGTAACCCATCACGGCAGATAGAGAGTATCGACCACGACGTTGCACACCAGGAACCCTAATTCCCGTCAGCACTGCACCGTAAAAAAAAAAATAAAAAAAATAAAATAAAATAAAACAATTAAAAAAATAAATTTAAAAAAAAATTTAAATTAAAAAAATTCCGACCAGATTAGATAGGGCTGAGCCCCTCCATCCCAAGACCAAAAAAGATCATACCTACCCAGGGTAAACACGGCATCCCAATTCCGTCTTCCCAACAATTGAAACAATATCTCGCCCGAATGAAAAGTTTTCACAAGCAGCTGACCACCCCTTCATCAACTCTCACCCGAACACATATGTTCTCGGGCGATATCATCGGGAGTTCAGACACCCCTCACTAAAAGACCAGTATCAGAATTGATTGTTCCGGATAGCAAAGGTGACGAATGACGCAGCTGCACCATAGCGGGTGTCCAGCGACAAAGATTCCGGATCACACCACTGGGAAATAAACCTAAACGCCAAAAAAGAGAGGGAAAAAAATAAAACAAGAGACTGGCCCTCTCAGTCCGGCTTCCGAACGGGGAGCCGAGGCGTACTACCGTCTGCCGGTTAACTTTACTACGGGAGGTTAATTGTTAGGATTCCTGATCCACACTTGTCGTTGTTTACCTGGATTGGGTTAGAGAGTTAGTACTCGGGGTATTTGGACTTATACCAGTGGAAATAGTCTAGTTCGGTCTGTTGTCATCTATTCTTAGGGGGGAAAAATCCCTGCACAGCATTTTCTTCAGACTATCTGGGGAACATTTCCCAGATCAGCAAATGGCTGTTGCTGAGCGGAAGAGAGACGAGAAGACGGCAGGGTAAGACAGACTGAAGCATGTATGTACATACTCGCATTTGCTAGTATCAGTCGCTAGGGAAAAGAAGACCTATACTAAGGGTGTACTTCCCCTTGTGGAAAAGCAATGCGATATCTGAGGGCAACACGTGTGGACGGTACATCTACGATCCGGAGTCATCAGGTCGGTCACGAGTGCAGAATGGCCAGAAAGAAAACCAAAAAAGAAAAAAAGAAAAATCTCCGACATGACGATGCAAGTGTCAAGAGAGAAGAATTGGACACGTTCCTCGGATGATTGAAAGGCTAGGGCTGATTGGTCGGGGAGCGAGTCCCCTCTCGATCCACAGCGGATGCCCGATCCCATCCCTTGGGACTGAATTGGTCTGTGTGTTAAGCGTACGGTCCTAGTCCTGGATAGATAGATTCTTTAACCATTAGTTTCGGTCACGACACGAATAAGGCCTGTCACTATGACCAAATTACGCAGTTTTCAGGGGATTGGTAATAAGGGGGATATGATTGGAGGAGTGAGTGATGAGACAGGGAGTGTTTATTGGGCTGTGAGGACTGCAGGCGCCGTGTTACATCACTGACGAGGCCCATGAAGAGCTGAGTGATCGGTCATGGTTTTACCTCGTACAGAGTAAATTACCCCAATTGAGTGGTTGATATATATCAGAAGTCATCCGGATGAAAGGAACAACACACTCATCTTACCGTGACACATCTACGCAGAGAGATGAACTCCCTGAGATGAGCCACTTTCCTAATAACCACAGAGAATGACAATTCAATGAATCAAGGATTGACTGGTTCTGGTGTACTCCGTGTCTGAATAGTGACAGACGGGAAACGGGGGAGTACATCACTGACTTTGGACAGACGATGGTGCATTCACGCCTCAAACAGGAAATCCCAATTGCCTCGACTCCGTCCATGGACGGGGAAATCCGGGATAAAATCAATTCCGCCATTGTTTCACGCCATTCGTATGGGCTTTTCCAGTAGAAAAAGCAGGGAACTGGGATTCCGAGTTTTCCCCCCGGTGGTAGCCCAGTGGTAAAAGTGGTAAAAGTACCGTACAGTAGCGAGAAATCCAGGGTAAAAAATGTCCGATCCACCGCCAGGACACGGCCGGATTATCGGCCCCGAGACTCGGCCGGGGGTTTTCTGGTCTGCTTGGCATTTGGGACTTCCGTTTCTTCCCTCAACGGTCGTGCATAGACTCCACTACCTTGGTCCCTTTTCCTCGCTGGACTCCTGACTGGGTGTAATGACGACTAGTCCATCGGAGCCGACCGAGTCTGGATGCTGAGGATCCGGCTGGGGTGATCTCGGCTGCGCTTCACCGGGCAAATCAATCGTGCGGAATACTAATGATTTGCTCAAATTAATATTGATTTTCGATATACTCTGCTAATTACATCACTGGCAAAAACGGCTGGGTAAAAATTCCATCGGACGTGCCCTTTATAAGACCTGCCGAAGAAGCTTCACGGTGATATCTTTTTTTATTCATCATCCAGATCCACGGTTCCAATATCAAAAGCTATATTTATAAATATATATTCACAGATATATTTATATCTCCTGCCCTCTCCCTGCCCCTGGCAATATCAGATCTACGTCTTCCACCAACATCTACTATCAACAACACCTCTATCAACCAACGTCGATTACCTCTTTCGACGTTCAACCAACCACCATTAATGTCAATGGCATACTCCAGACAAGACCCATCCTTCACTCTGAGTGACGACGAGCGCATGTATATGAGCCACCATAGCCCCATGCATCGCCCTCACGATTCCTTCCCCGCCCCCAAGGGACCCGATCCCTTGACGGCCAACTGGAACTACGACAGCGCCATTGATCTGTTCTCCCTGAACACCATGATGCCCGAGAACTTTGCTCTCGATGTCCCGAATGAGCCGATGATGGGAGTGGATCCCAAGGATTTCCCCGCCGACTTCTTTGCGCCCCCTCCTGATATCAGTGGATTCACCATCTCCAACCATTCGGGCGAAGACGCCGGGTCCATCACTTCGGTATGTCCCTACCACTTTGACATAAATATCTCTGGACCACCCACTAACGATCTGACAGGATCTTGAAAGTGACGATCAATCCTGGTCCCCCACCTACGCTGCTCCTGCCGACATGCTCACTGCCTCGGGGAGACAATCCACCCGCCGCAAGGCCACTCCAACCGTGAAGCGCGAGGCAACCTGGTCCTCCAGTCCCGAGCTCGCACCCCAGGAATATCCCACCCACACGTCATCACAGCCCGCCCCGGCTTCTCCTCCCACCAACCGCAAGATGACCCGCACCATGTCCGCAGACTCCAACGCCAGCACTGGCCAGACCACAACAACGACAACAGCCACCAACGGGCGCAATGCCGCCAAACGAGCCGCACACAACATCATCGAGAAGCGGTATCGGACCAACATGAACGCCAAATTCGTTGCCCTCGAGAAGGCCATGTGCGGCGGTGTCCAGAAGTCGAGTAAAAGCGGATCGGCATCGCTCAAGAAGTCCGAGATCTTGACCAACGCGATCGCCTACATGCAGGAGCTGCAAGAAGAGAACAAGGCGCTCCAGAAGGAGCTGGCCATGGTCAAACAGAATATGATCCCCAGCGGGATGTGGCGTCATACCAAGGGCGCGGAGGCATATCGCGCATGATCTCCTTTTCGCGGTGTCTCTTTTTCCCTTGTTATGACTGCCCATGTGTACAATATACTACCTTAATGAGTCGAGCACTCTCCATTCGTTGATTGATCCGGCTGGCTGGCGAAAGGTGTCTGGATGGTTGCACTTGATATACCCAAAAGTTGCTTTTTTGTTTTGCTTTCATACGTTCTATTTTCTTTGTTCGATTGTTAGACAATCAAATCTCCCACCTTTTGAGACTACAATTTGCGTCCATTTCCATATCTCGGTAAACCGTGAAGATAGACCAGCGTAAAATCGAAGGTATAACTGAGGTAAGATCAGGTACCACCAAATTACCCCTCCATCAGTCCAGCCACCAGTAAGTAACCCCACCCCACACGCCAAAATAAAGATCAACGCAAAAACTCCGACGGCTGCAGCCACATCCCTTCACATCACACACACCTGTCGCTCTGAGCCCTAATCTCCCCCGGCCACCCTGCTATGCCCTAACAACGATCCTCCCCCTTCATCACCGTCTCTACCAAGGACCAGACATGTCTGACAGGAAGATACCTACCCAATTCATCTTAGTACCCAACCCACCTGTCGACCGTCAAGGAAAATCCATCACATCCGGCACCGTTCTAGACCCATGTCAAGAAATCTCCGACAATATCCATAAGGCACCCGCTAAGCTAATCTGAACAACACCTCCATTCATCCGGTCTAGACCGAGCGGGTCCGTCGCCTGGTTTACTTTTTCTTTTTATTTTTTATTTTTATTTTTATTTTTTTTTCTCACCTCCCCGACGTCCTAACGTTTCGTGTCGGAAATGATGGGATCCATTGCAATTGCTACACAACACCGTATGCAGGGCCAACTCTGCTAAGGGGGAGGTGGGTATGACATGATCCCTTTTTGATTCAGACCGGACATACATCCATCCACCATTACGCGCCCTTCCACGGTGAATGGGCATTAGACATCCCCCTGCCTGACTTTAGGTACACCCAATTCCTTCTAGGGACCCGCATGCATTGCCTACATACAGTGCCTCTAAGAAAAAACCAACAACAACACGTAGTGTATCCTCCCTGCCCTGCTGACAGGGCATACCAGACGCCGACAAACCCCTTAGACTCTGAGATGATGATGTAGCGGACAGGGCAGTTCGATTTCGGCAATCTTTCGGCCGACGGCGGTGTATACCTCACCTCACCTTACTTTCCTTTCTTTTCTCATTTCATTTTCTGCGCGTCATGTGTCCCTAGTCCAGGACTGGGATTAGGGTGCCGTATGCCATGATTTGTAGGAAAGTAGCTACGGATACCTCCGTACGGTGTGCTGGAGGGATTTGGATTGGTGATCACGGTGATGATCGTAACTTGGGGATTCCTTGTAGCGTTTCCTCTACGTGCGAATCCGCGAATCCTTCGAGGGATTTTGTTTTTCTGTTTTTCTTTTTTATCGGTTCTCGGATGCGAGGGAATGAGATCATTGTGTGTTGAGGCGTTGGGATCGACGTATAAATTGGGGCGGGTGCTATTCTGGGTTTTTGAGGTGTTGCAGCGCGCTTGTTACAGATATAGTGGGTGACTTTATCAGATTGTTTATACATACGGGTCGCTTTGACCTTTGAGAGAGAATGTCTAAAACTACGTTTTCTTCGTATGTGGTTTCTTACCTTTGATTGAGGGTGTGTCTGGGGACTAGTAGACTGATGATTCTTCTTGCGATAGGAAGTCAACCAACTTGACGACTGCGACTACGGCAGCCACCACCACATCTGCCACCACTGGAACAAACCCGGGAGGTTCCACGCACCTACCGGCAACGAAACATGTCCATCATACACAAAATCACACCGATTTGGATAACATCTCGCGGTACCGGGAGAGTCCGTCCTGGATGGGACCCTATTATGTCCCTGAGCGGGTGAAGGATCGTGAAGGCCACCAGAGACGTATTGGGGAGGTGATCAAAGGGGTGGAGGGGGTATTGGGGAAGAGCTCGAGCCACTGATTGAAGCTTTGGGTGCAAGGGGGTCTAGAACGGTGTTCATCTTGATATGTGAGATGCGGAGGGGCGTTGGTGGGTTGGGCTTATAGAGGAAGTTGCTTGATTATTACTGCTATTCATAAAAAATGATAGACTATCTAGCCCAAGTTCACGTCTCTTCTCCTGACAGATGATGGAAGTCATAGATAGAGGTCAAAGCATAGAATAACCCCATATTCTACGCGTCAGTCAATATCACTACTAATTCGGTAGTGAGGTATCAAGGATGGGGACCACAGATAGGGTTTTCCATGCAAACTCAACCTGTAGAGTGCAAAATCTATCCCGTACTTGAAGTCTATTGGTCTCTCCAGGACCCCACTCCAACTAACTGCCTAGAACGGAAATACGAACTCCTGGAGGACTCCCAATCTGGATCTGTGGGCACACTTATAAATAGGACAAGTCTCGCTCAAGATAGCTTTCAAGGTGTCTATGCAGTGCTTTAAAAGCTCTGCTATCCTTCCAACCGCATCGGCTCTTTCCGACTCCAATCAGAAGAAAATCCGACCATCGCATAGACATCACACGCCAAGCCTACTTCGTACCACAACAATATACGTCAAACTATTTTCGAACATCGGTTGAGATATTTTGCCATAAAGAGTATGCTTTCACAGCTTTTCGAGTGCCTTCACGGCACAGTGAAGACTTCCGCGATACTGTATGACGGTATAGCTCTTTTGCTTCTTCTAAACCTTGGATTCCTCGTCATCATCCAGACTGGAGATATTTCCACACAACGTCGAAGGCTTCGGCATCTGCGAAAGATTGGTGTAACCACTAGCAACATGGCAGATCAGTATGACCCTAAGTTTGACGCACCGGAAGGTACCACGTCCAATGGTCCAGCACGCGTCAAGGCCATCTATATCCATCCCGTCAAGTCATGCGCGCCTGTTGAGGTGAACCGGGCTTTGCTTACCAAGACTGGTTTTATGTACGATAGATGCTTCGCATTTGCAACCGAAGCCGTCCGCAAAGACACCCTCGAGGGCTCAAAGTGGCGGTTTATCAGCCAGCGCACCAAGCCAACCATGTCCCAGATTAAGACGGAGTTATGGCTTCCGCACAAAGAAAGCAACCAATCCGACCCGCTAGTTCAGGCAGGTGGATGTGTTGTTCTGACGTTTCATGACCCGGATACGCCGGGCTGGATGAATCGGCTTGAGACGCTGTTCCATACGTGGAATCCCTTCGCAGCGCCACAGTTACGCTTTATTGTGCCTCTTCAGCCGACACCCGCCGAATTGAACAAATTTCAGATCCGGCTAAAAACCTTCGGCATACACGACCGTGATGCGAAGGGCCTTGACATGGGTGGAATTCCTTCCGTCGCAGCAGCGTTGCCCAAGCTGAAGAAATTTCTGAAAATCCCAGAAAACCAAAACTTCTCGCTTTTGAAATGTACACCAGACACTCTGACCCGTACGGATTTGAACCTTGCGCCACTTGAAAACATTGGCTCGCCTTCTGTGCATGGCTATACGGATCAGCAACCCATCAATATAAACAGCTTGTCTTCGGTCCACGCGGTATCGGGACTTCTTCCTCCTGAGAACCAGCCTCTCAACGCACTCCGCTTCCGTGCAAATATCTGGATCGCAGGTGTTCCCGCATTTGAGGAAGAGACCTGGAAACGCTACCGTATCCTGCCTAAGGGAGTAAGCAGAGAACCACGAGCTGATGTGGTGCCGACGATCTCTGTTGTTTGCCGCACATCTCGATGTACGATGCCTAATGTCAACCCGGACACGGGGATACCTGCCACAGATACCCCAACCCCAGACAAAAAGAGAGGTAGACCACAGCCAAGCACCACGCTAAAAACGCATCGAACGGTTGAAGATGGAAATAAGCAGGCGCTCGGATATATTGGCATGCATTGCGCGCCGGAGGATCGGAGCTTGAAGGAGGCTGAGGAGCAAAAAGCAGAATTATACATTGAAGTCGGCGACGAAATCGAAGTTCTTGAACGAGGGGTGCATCTCTATGGCTCTACGAAGGATGACTATTAGAGTTCGTTTGATTTTCTCGAGACCTAGACTACGACAATCGATATAGAATTCTAACGGGCGGTATTTTTGTTGCATGAATTAATGCCTGAGGCAGAAGGACAAGCGACCTAACTAGTAGTTAGTAGGGCTAGGGACTGAACTGCATGCCAGAAAGCCAGGGCTCTGGAAAGGCGGCCCTAGGATTATAGAGAGCTGGAGATCATATAAATTCTGTCTAACTAGCATAAGCCAAATACAACTCCATGCTCCTCAGTGATAAAATCAAGCAGGTGCAGCTAAAGTATGATATTAGAATAGTACCCCTTCAGCAGCACCACGGGGAAAGGTACATGATACACTCGTTCTCGACTTTCCATGAGGTTGCATAGTATAAACTACCGATAAATAGTACATTAGTGTCTATTATGGTATCACTCTTTTATAAAACAAGACCTATAACGGGTATAGCGCCCTCCCTATCCGTGCCTCAGGGGAAATGATAGAGAGATCTGAGCCCCCTTCGCGCTCAGTGCCACGATCAATATTCCACCCAGCCGCTTGAGCCAACCTTCATTATAACCCAAGCTATGCGCAATCCTTGGAACGGTTCTCTTTTGAGATGCCCAGCCTTGCCCAGACCACTCTTTACAGCCTTCCCCTTCCAGGACAATCTTTCCCCCTTCTGCCACCGACGCACAAGTTCACTTGCTAGACCAGTGACAACGCCGTCACCATGGACGTCCGGCCCACGTATATTTCCGACTTCCGGGTTTCAGTTGATCGACCCTCCCTTGAAGATCGAAGAGGAAACATTGCCGACTTATTCCCCGGAGAAGTACTGCCCGGTTCAACAAGGACAGATCTTCAATGACAGGTATCAAGCGCTTGCCAAGGTAGGATATGGAGTGACGTCGATCTTTTTGTTTGCTCGTGATTTGGTGTAAGTGCAGAAGTAACACTACTTCGGAATCATTCTAATGCTTGATAAATCAGAAAGTCCACTTACATCGTCTTGAAACTATATGTGTTAGGTGAGGAAGGGAGCATAAGTTGAACACCTATAATCACATAAACTCCATCGAAGCCAACCATCCTGACAAGAAGTTCATTCGCCGACTTTTCGACCATTTTTTCGTAAAAAGGCCTCAAGGGTCGTCATATCTGTCTAGTCCATGAGTCTCTTGGCACAAACGCATCCGAATTCCTTCAATACACCCCGGGACAGGCGATGACACTCGAATGCATGAAACCAGCCATCCGCCAACTCCTCATTCTATTAGATTTCCTGCATACAGTGGCTGGCGTCATTCATACTGATATTTGTCTCCTTTGCCAAAGCCCGTCGAAAACGTAAAACCATGGAACTAAATGTGAAGACATACGATTGAGAAACTTGCTCCTTCGTGCACCTTCGAGACCTGCACTTTGTACTTTCGAAAAACATGAATTCAGAAGACTAACGGCAAGGAAAGTCCTGGAAGACCGGGCAATTTATACAACTGCACGATTTCCAGGATGGGATGGGTTTCACCTGCTAAGCGATTTCGGAGAAGCCCGTTTCGGCGACAAGAAAACAACAATGATATCTTGCCAGACTACTATCGTGCCCCTGAAGCTCTGCTGAAATCGAACTGGGCCTACAGGGTGGACATCTGGAGCGTCAGCCTGATTGTAAATGACCTTTCCTGCGACATTCATTCTCTCCTATGAAATTGGTTAACACTTATCTATCTCCGAAGGCCTGGGACATCGTCGGCGGTCATACCTTGATCGACAGTAAACCCGGGGACGGCATTTGGGATGATGGAGCTCACATCGCAGAACTGGTCGCACTGCTCGGCCCTCCACAACAGGAGTTCATGAGAAAGCAAGACATGAGCTGGGTCTTTTGGGATGAGTCAAGTAGATGGAAAGATCTTATCCCGACTCCTGATCGAAGTCTTGAAAAGCTAGGCACCAACCAGCGTTAAGGGCGACAATGTCGAGGGACTTTTGCGATGATTGCGATTGGCCTTGCAATGGAATCCTGAGGACCGCCTAACAGCGCAAGAGCTCTTGATGGGCTCATGGTTGATAAGGGCTAAAACCGAGGAGGGAGCCTAACATTGTCGAGGGGACGACTTAAGTCGAATATTCATCATCTGCGTATATCGTACCGCAGAGAAACAACAGCGAAAGAGCAATTTTGATATGCATTTATTCTTTGAAATCAAGCCACACCATCCCCTCTTGAACAGAAAGTACCCAAAAGCCAACTTTGGTCATCACAGCATCTACCGCCAAACAAGAAGGATACCATGCCATCTTTTGGCTCATATGCGCTAGTTTAAGCCACGCTAATATGTCCTCTCGTTTATCAAGTAGCAATGTTGAGAGATTCCCCACTTCCTTATTTAGGTGCGAATATGATTCTCGAGACAATTCAACCTAACATATGACGTAGTAATCGGATCCAGCTGCTCAAGCCGGATAGAGATATCTGGTATTCCGTTCAGGCGCTCCGGTGGATGGATGACAAGCTTGCCCTCTGCCTCGACCTTTGTAGGACAGATCAACTCCTCACTCGCATATATGCTGAGCTTATAGACCCCCTCAAGCCTTTTGCTATCACCATCACAGACAAATCGGCCACGTCCCTCAGACTCATACATCCAGGTCCTTCCACAGAAGTTGTACCGTTTTTTGTAGGCAAAGATACGGGATTCAGGTGATACAATACAAGTTTCTTCAACCCTTCTTACCGGGAAGCTTCGGCGTCTGAAAAATCTTTATCTTCCGTGGACCCGTTTACTTCGGTTGAAAATCCCATTCAAGGAAGCTTTCGCCAGCATGCATGGCTTCAGCATGCTCTTTCCCCTCGGTGATAACCAGTCCTAACTCATTAGTTGCTTTTTGCCCTCTAGTCGCCTTGCTATCATTTTTCATGCTAGACTTAAAACTCCATCCGAAGGATTCGGCCCGTCTTGAGAAGGTCCTGTCACCGGTGGTCCGGACATCATCGACCACAGATACTGATCATCAGGTCCTCGCTGGTACGAAAGGCTTTGATGCAGTGTTGTCGTGTTGCTGTATATAACCAAAAATGATATTTCGAGCATATGACCCGATGCAAGTACCGATGGCACAGTACCTAGAAAAGAATGTAAGCTACACAATAGCAAAGATAAGTCAAACTGTCATCCTTCAAAACTTGAAAACAAAGACACTTCAACGATCGTCACAGCCTCTTGCCTTTATGAAAAGCCCGAAACACGAAAATATTGTAAGTAAACATGATATCCAGTTTGAATATTATCATGCTATCTATTGCAATCGCTCATATGCTAGCCCAGGTATTGCTGCATACTCCTGCTGTCGCATCCCAGCAATAATGCAAATCAGATAATCCCGCAGAGAGCCATCGTTCGAGCCGCTCATCCAATTGAAGACAACCTGAAGTCGCGAAAGAAGACATCCATACAGCAGTCCTTCTGTATCATATGCAAATATTTAGCACCAATGCCGTGTGGCCTCCGCTGGCTGGCAAGCCACTGGCCAAATGCGATCCCGCTCGTCTGCAGGTAGAAAAGACATGCACCACTCCCCTTGCCGCGAACGATCCACATAATGCAGGTCATTGAGGAACAAACCCTCATTGACAGAGGACACAAACTTATGCACTGCCTTGCCTATCAATGGGGTTCCAAAGTAGCCATGCGGGCAGGGTGTTGACACGAGGAAGTTCGGGTTTAACTGTGCCGCGAGGCTGCAGTTGGCGACGATAAGAAAGGACGAGTCGATGGTAGCCTCTACCGAAGTAACCAGTGTGTCACCATCTGGGCTAACAACACTACGTGAGCTGATGCCCATGCATCCGGTCTGTGGAGCGAGTCCATGCCCTGATGCGAAATGGTGGCGAACAATTTCAAGAGGACACTGTAAAAAGTGGCGTGTAGCCAATGTGAGGTGATCTTACGGTAACTGCTTTCTTGGTGCAGTATACGGCCGCTTTGGAAGCCAAGGAGAACGCCATCCATATCTATAGAAGAATAGAACAGAGCAGCATTGCGCAGAAGCACGATTCCATCGATCTCAAGGTCCACCCAGTCAGAAGATCAAAGTTGCATTCTTAGAGGGTCCACTGGCAAGCTGTCATGGCAGAGAGCTCGATGGTTTCAGTAATGTGGCCTTCGAAATTCAAACCGTATGAACCGTGCGGGGGTAGCTTTTGAGAGAACACGGTCCTGGCAGACATGATGCGTATGTACAACACGGAGATGGTCTCTTGAGATTCGAACGAGGCGGCTAAACGGGACATCACATTCATTGTCTCGGTAGCGGCAAAGTTTCAGAGACGCAAGTACCCAATCGGGGTTTCCTTCTCCAAATCAGGATGGGGAAGCTGAAAGAAGTTGACAACCGAACAGTCAATACTCCACCTAGCCTCAATAGCAGGTGAACCTCCCTGGAATCCAATGAGCTCAAGCACTTGGCCTTCATGGTAAAGCTCACATTTATTGTTTGTAGACGATAAGTCAAAGATGACCCAGAAGGAGTTATAACCGTTGGAAATAGGCACCGTTACACCTTCTGGATTCACAGCGCATATTTTCCTGCCAAGAATGTCTGAGACGTAGGTTGCTGTCCAGGCGGCTCCTCGGAACCCTCTGAAGAAAAGGGTATGTGACGCTTCCGCAGTGACCAACTTGTGAAGAAGACGTATAATAACGGGGATTTCTGAGGTGAGTGGGATGGTATCGTACAGGGTGTTACCGGGTTCCCTCGCGCCTTTATGGGGCTGATTGAGAGGAACAAGTAATGATGGCGGAGCACTTTTTCTTGTAACCCTGTCTCGCGAGCTTGAGGAGCTAAGCTGGTCCGGACATTCTGTAGCTGCACCGAGCCCGGGTATCATGGGGAGACACGCCGGCTGCATCAAAAAGAGCCGACAGCGTGAAGATGCAGGCTTTCTCGTCCATAGCAGGGACTTTGGCAGTCAGAAGAGCAATGGTATTCTCTCCTGTCGTGGTCTTCAGCATCTGATTCGCGACGGAATCTCTAGATGTTCCGGTCTCTATTGCCCTCAAACCCAGATTTGGTCAGTCCATTGTTGCTCTCGTGCGCGACAAAGAGTGCGTCGAAACTTTTGCGACACTAGCGTTTACTAGGAGATCAACATCATGCAGCCCAATGTATGCAGGCATACGCTCGCAGAGCCAGTTGCTTGAGCCTAGAGGTGCCGATGCTGAACGTTAGTTGAGAAAGACCAGGATTGTCTACCTGCCACGATGGGGCACGATGGGTCTTCGGATTCTCCACCGGCAGCTATTTCAGATTCTGCCATCATGCATCTCACTCGAGAGATAGTCGGTAACGGAAAAGCCACTCCAATATATGGAATTTAGCTGCAAATTTAGAAGGCCTCTTGTTGGCTTTGAGGACCTACCCCAATGGTCAAGTCCCAGAATCGGCAGATTGACAGCCTCCACTGCAAACATCGGCACACCAGACCTTAAAAGCCAAACTCAGGATTGAGCCTTCCAGTATTTTCTGCCCAATTTGTACCAGGCTCTAAGACAAATCTTCAGCTTTGATATGTCAAGAGCCCGAAAAGAAAGGAACGGCTACATGCAGCCAATATGACAATCAGTGAACCGCAGTCTAGAGTGGTGCATTGAATCAGATTATACGAGGCAGCGCACCTCAACGCGGGGGGCATATCCCTGTCGTTCCCCAGTAGCTCAGCTACCGCGATAAGAGAACACATCACCTTCAATAGTCTTCCCAGTTGTTATGCATACGGACCAAACCACATGAATAAGAGGTTCCGTGACGGTCAATACCTGGTCTTATGAAAATGAAACAATATGCCCTCATCGACCGCACAGGAATGGTATCCGTACTCCTCTGGGAAAGCCAAATACCTTGATCCATGAATTGCCCATTGTCGCTTGTCGATCATAGTCATATAGGTCACCGTCGCAGGATCCTCCTTTTCGTCGTCCTTCCGTACGAAACGTGCTTCACAGGCCCAATCTGGGGATGATGCCTAACGTGTCGGGTCCTACTCTACACAATGCGGACCCTGCGCTTTCCCACCATTTCACCTTCCGATATATGCGCTTGCCGTGTTGGTGATCTCCAACCTTAAATCCTCAGTCGCGGAATCGTGACATAGGGTTATCAAGTGGAAATCCTGCCGCACTATAGCCTATCCGAAACGAATTCAAGACTCGAGTCTCAACGCTTCAATCTCGTGCCGTGATGGGCCTATGCATTACAACACTCGGCTGTGGTATGCGGGTCTGCGGTCCTCGCCGGTTGATAAATATAGCAAAAAAGGGAGGGTGGGAGGACACGGACAGGGACAAGGAGAGGAGAGAAGTATTGGGGTTTAAGCAAAAGAAAAGGAATCAGACATATGAACTTCGGAAAAGTGTAATTGAACGGATTACTGTCTATAAATTGCGGAAGCTTTGATTGAGGACTGATACATCTCGGCGCATGAAGGGATTATGGTTGTTGATGCTGTCATGGACTAGGGGTCCTTCAGCCGCCATTCCTCTCCTGCTTGATCTCTTCTGTAGTCGCTCATATCCAGCCTCTGAGGGAATACTTCCATCTCTGACATGATAAGCGCAGATTTTTGTCGTCTAAAGTTTCTTTTTTCAGCTGCTCCATCTTACCCACGCTGAACAGGCGGGAAGGGTCTGCGACACGCGTGTTGCTGCCTTAAGTATGCAGCGCTGATAGAAATCGACTGGGGTGGTGTTTAGTCGCTGAGCTGATAAAAAGAAGGGTATTTTTCGAAGCTTGAATGCAGAAAGTTAACGAACATGTGCTTCAGACCCGAATACCGTTTACCTGCGTAGTGTGCGCCCCAGCAACGATGCTAAATTGACCCCCACCGGCTGCTAGAACCAACTTTTTCCCATCAACGTGTTTGTTGCTCAGAAGCGTGGGATGCACAACTTCATCAACACCGCCAGGTTGTCCAGTCTGTTGCTGGGTATTGAACCCCCAGCTGTAGGCCTGGCCATCATTCGTGATGGCAAAGGAGTGGTCTGTTCCTATTCCCAAAGCAACAATTGGCTTATCAATACCGCGGATGACTGTGGGGACCTTCAATATTCGTGGTCTGCCGTATGTATCGAAGATGATATCGGAAGAAGGAATGTCGTTGACGTCGAGCCCGAGGGCTTTATTATCAATACGGCCCCAGGATAAACATTCACCCTCCTCGGTGATCGCAAGACTGTGATCCTTACCACCCTCGATTGATACAATCCTAAGATTCCGTTTCAAAGACCGGACCTTAGTAGGGTAAACGACGACCGCGTCACTTTGGCCAGCACTTGTAAAGATACCAGTCTGTCCATAGTTATTCGATCCCCACGCGTATGTTGTACCGGATTTGTGAATTGCGAACGAATGATATTGTCCGGCACCAATATCCACGATACCGGAGGGCAGGGCGCATTCTCCGGGAACAAGATGGTGAGATGCATTGTGGTGTACTCGTCGTCGTCCAAGCTGGTGTTGCTCATCACAGCCCCAGCTCAAAACTGTCCCCTCGGAAGTCAACGCCAACATATGATCCGCACCAGAGGAAAGTTTCACAACCTTATCCAGGCCGGAAAGTAAAATCGGCGTCCTTTGCAGCTTTGGGGCGTCAGGAGAGAACCCAATGACCCCATTATTTCCCTAGTTCCGCGTTAGCGCACATACTCTTGAACTGAAAGGTGAGGAGGGGAGGGGGGGAATACTCACTCTGAAGGTTCCCCAGCCGTACAACAAGCCTTGCGCAGTAAGTGCAAAAGTGGCACTGCTTGTAGCTGCCAACTGAGTGAAGATGGTATCATTTGGGAAATAAGAGGACTCCACCGGTAACGGGGTGGCCTCTTTCAAATTCAAATTAGCCTCATCATCATCGCTATCGCTGCCAGAGTCACTCTGACTGCGCATTTTTGTTTCGCCAGGATCTTGTGCGGTGTCTCTTCCCAATGCGCCCTCGTCGTTCACGCCCCATGTTAATATCCTGTTATCGTGCGTAAGTGCTGCAGAGTGAACTCCACCGACAGCGAGATACACAATTCCAACCGTGTCTGCGGCAAGTTTCGGATTCAACAAAGGACGAGGGATTTCGGTCTTTTTCGTCGCGTCTCCCAAGCCTAATTCCCCGTCGCAGTTAGTGCCAAACACGTAGACGTCCAGTCGCTGGGTCGGCGCAAAATTTAAAACTGTTGGAGCTTCTATAATTCTCGTTAGGCGATATACAGTTCCAAGAGTGCAATGATACTACCCACCTTTTTGTCTTTTATGCGCCCTTGCAGCATGCGCTGAGGGTGCCCCAACCTTCCTCTTGCTCCCAGCAGATGTGTCGCTCTTCTGTTGCGCGTTACGTGGGGCATTGCGCTTGCGAGTTGGGGGGGCTGATTTTGGCGGCATTGTGAGTTCCAAGAGCCCGTTCGTGAGCGAGTGTAATGAAATCACGAAGAGGCCGACAGATCGAATGTGAAGACGACGATCGTATGATTGTTTTTGGACTTCCCAATCGAGTATTGCATCGTCATGTGATGAGCCACTGAGGTATCACATGATCTGTACCACAAAGATTGTTAGTTTCATTCGCAACGACTTCACATCACATAGATGGACTATGGATATAGTCCGTAGACACTAGATCTCCTCGAGTCGCCGCTTTAAAAAATAACAATATATCGCGTCCACAGGAGCGAGTGGGGCGTACCCGCAGTGGCTCTCCCCACATATCTACTTGGCTTCAAGAATACTGTAAACGACCCTATATGAGCATTTGGAAAGAGGATGCCGACCGAATTGTTTATATTGGGTGCTGCTGGATAAAGACTACTAGATCTTGAGAACTAGCTATTTTACGTATGAAAAAAGCAACATTCAATCTCCTCAAGGATTTACCATTTTCAAAACGATATTTTTGGTGTGCTGAGCGGCAAAAATCAACATATTCATCAATATTGAAATGTAGTACAGAAGAGTCGGATCCTAATAAATTATATAATCTTTGCAAAATCATTTCCCTTAATTGATTGCTAAACAGATCTATTCTCAACCCACTCAACCTTATAAAATCTCGATTATCTCGGTTATTGCTTATATCGGGGTTACTTATGAAGGCGTTTCAAAGTATGTTGAATCATTCCGTCCTCAGTCAAACCACATAACAATTTTCGTTGTGTCGTTATCCTACTTAACAACCCCTATTGCTATATTTAAGATGCTTTGTTTAAGCTGCTTCATGTAAGGTCTCATGCTTCCTGAATAGTTCGAGTTTTGAAGATAAGTTGATTCCATGCCCCCAAGCCTGAACACACAACAGAATATATCAAACCCCCCCTCTCCAAGGACAAAATTGCTCTGAATGAAAATATCAAGTCGCCCTTTTATCACTTTATTAAGGTCATATCATGTTGCTCCAAGTACCAGTTGAATTACTGTGGACCATCTGGGACCAACTAGAATCAACCAGTGACAGAAACGTAATCGTCCGAACCTGTCGTCACTTCTACTTCACGTGGAACACCGACCTATACTGTCAGATAGTACGGTCAATAGGCAAAGCCCAGAAAGCAATGATATGGGCCGCATTGAACGGCAAAAAAAAGTGCATGGAAAGATTGCTGGATCATGGAGCCGACCCCGGAATGAATGACGTTCACCCTGACTATAAACATAATGTAGGGGGCTGGTATGAAATCAAACCTAAAGATAGCGATGAACTAAATACGAGAATATGCCTATACTGGCCTGTGCGACACAGCGTGGACACGTTGGTATGGCAAAGCTTCTCATTGATGCGGGAGCCGACGTCAACGCTCGTGGAGGCGGCGCTGACACGCGCCCCATCATCAGGAGGATAGCAGGATTAGCAATTGCGGTTAGACTCCTTATTCCCAAAGCGAACATAGAGTCGCTCTGGAATACACCATAGAGCATGACCACAAAGATACGGTCCATGTGCTGATTGTTGAAAGGGGAATTGTTGATATTGACAGTCCTATTTAGCTTAGGCACTCTGCTCGACGTGGCGGAGGAGCATGATTGTGGAAAGGTAGTGACTCTACTTCTTATCCTTGGAGTTAAAAAAGGGGCTCTTGATTCTGACGGCAATCCTTTCATCCACCAGGTGATTATAAAGAACCATCTCATCACAGTGATGGCTTTATTAGATGCGGGTGTCTCCAATGAGATCCGAGGCAAACGCGGGTTCACGCCATTAACGCAAGCCGTCGTATACAATCGCCCGGAAATAGTTGAGGCCCTCTTGGAGCGGCATGCAGATACCGAGGCTCGAAATGACGATGGCGATACCCCTTTACTACTTGCGGCCAAGCGTGGCTGCATCAAACCAGCGAAGCTCCTACTGGAGAAGGGGGCGGGTCCAAACGGCACTCATAAGAATGGATATACTCCACTGTCATGCTGCTATTGGGGACACATCGGAGTAGTGTTTTCGTTATTGGATGATGATGACGCGCCACTAGAAAACATGGAAATACCACAGCGAGGGAGTATGGGAGGGAGGTCGCCCTCGACGAAACCAGTTTTATTGATACTCCAGACTTGTTCAACCGACCGCCCCCTTTTTCTGACGACTATAGGAGGGTTTGCCGAGATCGTGCAAATGCTCCTATGTCGGGGTAGTAACGCGATCCAGACCCCAGCATGCACCGGTCAGACTCCGCTGTCATATGCGGATGCTAACAAGAACAAGCAGCCCTCAGGAAAATGCTTTCATGGAAAATTGCAATCGATCTTTGACTTACTTCACAGCCCATCACAAGCAGCCGTTGACTGGCTTTTGGTGAGCAAGGGACGTCGGTCGAAAAAGACGAGGGTTCTGAGGGACACATTGCTGCCTGGTGTAAAGCATGTTCGGTGATAATCTCTGACTATTATGAGCTCTCTGTTTGTAATCTCTGCAAAGACGAAGACGGCTACATGCTGGGGCTTTGTCCTGAGTGCCGTGCTGCCGGAAGGATGTGTCATGATGTAACAGGCATACCCGAAAATAGGATGGCAATGTAGAAGATGAGATAGCTTCCAGTAAAGGCTACCTTCAGGAAGAAGTTCATTGAACCATAAATTTGTGGATATCAGAATACTGTGCCTCTGTCTATAATGTGAAAATCATATTGTTTCCCCTGCCAAGTCTCTTTTTCAACGCCCACTACTACCCCAACCATCCAGGTAAGTAAAAGAACAAGGTCTAACGTTATCTAATTTAGCTCTCGGCTTTCTTAGCATCTTCTTTGAGAGCCACGATGCGATTAAGCACAATCGAGTCTTCGGTACTATCCGAGTCCATTGCCTGGAATGAATGAAAATTAGCGATCGCCCGTCTATTCAGGTCATTTAAGTAGAGGGGAATATGCTTACAAAGTATGCAACCCGCATGGCTTGGAACCGGACACTTTCTGGCCCGGAAGCAGTCTTTTCGCCCTCAGCCTTGGGCCAAGGAGCACGACGGCGAACCTCCTCAAACCCGGAGTTGACAAGTGCATCGGGGTAAATTGTCTCACTGTCAGGGTTGATGTCGGATAGATACCCACCTTCCGCGGCCGCAGGGTTTTCAGATTTGAAAAGCGGGTTGTGAACGCGAACCGTGACTTTACGGGAGCCCTCTGGGACCCACTGGATGAATGCCTTCGGCTTGGGGCCGTCCCGTACTAAGACGGCTTGGATCTCTGTGATTAAGCCGGTAGTCGGGTCCTTGGAAAAGGAAACGGCCTTAATAGGGTGGTGGAAGTAGAGCAAACCGACAGCTTGACCCGGCGACAGGCGGAAGAACTCCTTCGAATGAACTTCACGGAAATCAGACCGATCAATGTAAACGGCAGATGTCGTCCGCAACTTATAGGAACCATATTCAGGCTGTTTAGGTGAAAATGGTAACTCTAGTTCTTGTCCCTCCAAGTCGCCAATGTCTTGGATCACAACGCGTACAGGGTCTAGGACCAGCATGAGGCGAGGGACCGATACTTCCAGATAAGAGCGGACTGACTGCTCAAATCGTGCAATTTGAATGAGGCTCAGTGATGTCGTAACGCCAAGCTCGTTAATGAACGAAAGAATGGCGCCGGGTGGCACGCCTCGCCGGCGAATAGCGATCAAGGTGTAAAGACGAGGGTCATCCCAGCCGCGCACGTGCCCCCTTTCAACCAATTCTTTCAAGGCTCTTTTGCTCATGATGGTTCCGGTAATATTTAAGCGACCTGCGATTTAATTAATGGAAGCCTCGCGTGCTCACCAATAACGGAAACTTACCATACTCGCGCTGCATTGGCTCATAAACGCCAAGTGTCTTATTCAGCCATTCGTAGCTCTCCCGGGCAGTAATGAACTCAGTTGTGCAGAGACTATGGGTGATGCCTTCAATGCTATCACAAAGACAGCTTTTTTTTTTTTTTTTTACATTAGCAACATGGAACATGCCTTCACTTCTTCGCGCGAGAAACACTTACTGAGCAAAGTCATAGGATGGATACATGTGCCATTTCGTGCCAGTGCGGATGTGGGGTGTACGGTTCTTAGGAATGCGATAGGCAACAATGTCCCACATTTGGGGATTTCCGTTCTCCAGAAGCTCTTGTCTCATCCGCAAGAAGGCTGTCTGCGGCTCGTATTTCCCGTCGCGCATGTCACGGAATTTGGCAAGGTTGGTCTCCACGTCCTGGGCAGCGTGCGCACAATGGAATCGTGGCAGTTTACCATCTTCTCCCCCGCGTTGCAGCTTGAGATCAGTGTCTGTACAGTGGCAAACATAGGCTTTTCCGATCTGGATCATTTTCTCGGCAAGGTCATACAAGCGCTGGAAGTTGTCACTCGCATGGGTAATTTGATGGGGAGTAAATCCTGGTCGACAGATTAGCGAAATACAAAGACTAATCCAATGCTGTGAGTCTCACCTAGCCAGCGAACTATATCCTCAATTGCCTCAAAATATTTCTCCTCCTCGGCGTCGGGATTTGTGTCATCGAAACGAAGGATCGTCTCGCCACCATGGTACCGCGCAAAGCCGAAATTGATCGCAATGGCCTTGGCATGACCAAGATGGAGATAACCGTTTGGCTCAGGAGGAAATCTTGTTCTGACGTGTGGCGAAGGTCGCAACTTGTAAACATCGGCGAGGAAGCCCTGTTTGAACATGGCATCCGGATCGAGGGTGGGCTCAGAGGGTTTAGGGGTAGCAGCAGCGGGCTTGTTCTCCGACTTGCTCGGAGCGTTGGTCTTCGCAGCCGCCTTGGAGGCCTTCTTCGCTCGCTTTTGCATGCGCTTCTTCAGCTCACCCTTCGACACCATCTCCCCCGTCTCCTCGTCCAGCTGGAGCTTAGCCACATTGTCCGCGAGTGCCTCCGCCATGATGTCTTTATCCGCGCGAAATACGACCAATGAAAGGGGAAGGCTTCGGAGCGTTGATCTGTACGCTCAGGTAGGTGAGGCAGGTGGTAGCGTGTTTCTGTGATAAGAAGTTTCCGAAAACGATGTGTGTACACAGATAGACAGAAACCCCGCCAGCGGAAGACGAGTTTTTCCGAGCAGAAAGAGGGACAGCTTTGGCAGACCGCCTCTACAACCGGCTTATCTGGAGGCATCATCAGTCCCTTTCCACTTGCCTAAATTGGATACTGCCGGCAGAACCTTACCCTATCTTACTTAGAAATCGTAGGCGGTACCTCAGGTTTGGCAGTGGGTATATAGCGACAAGGCTAGAAGGGCTTGATGTGGTCACTCGCTGAAGAACAAGAAGAAGAGCTAATATACTGCTGGGAAAGGAGGAATTCAAACACAAAATATGTCTGGAGTAGACGCTAGGTTGATCCTGACCCCCGTCTCTGACCCAACACATACTTTATCTTTCGGAGTAATTGTGAGTCACCCAGTAATAAGCAAATCATTATATTTTCATCACATGAATAGACGAGGTATCAGCCCTTGGCCACGTGACAATGCAGTCCAAACGACCTTGCAGCTCGTTAAATTAGCTATATAGATACAAAGAAGAGATCGAAGTTCTTTTGGGGGGAATACACCGAAGAAGGGGTTTGTTAAAAGACTAGCTCTGATATATAAATTGGAGCCCCGCTAAGGTTCTGTTTTAGCAAACGGCACCTTTATCAAGAAAGATTAGGGACTCCGTTTTTGTTAATTTAGTGAGATACAGACAGCAGTTTTAATTTACGCTATGGTGAGTTTCCAGAATACTCTGGGAATTGCCAGTACCAATGGCATTCGACCCTGCGGTATGGTTTCTGGCCAATTGGGGGGGGATGGACGGAGGGTCTACGGCTGTGTTTCTAAATCAGTTTCGCATAGTAAGGTTTTGGACTCACAACTGGTAGAATGAGTCGATAGTAACTACACCGGGAGTAACTGATCTATGGCATAAGTGCATCTTTGGACACGACTCAGCGCTGCAAATTCTACTGCTTGTAGACTTGTTATGTGACCGGACGAGAAATGTTTTTGGATGGTTTGGCTGTCATCGTGCCCTAATTGTAATCCTTCGAATAAACTCAACAGTTACATTCTACCTAGGAGTAAAGTAGTGTCGGCTCATCTCATGGGTATACACTCGTCTCTAGGGCTGCTTCATTCCGCCACTCATAGCTCAGTTTCGCCCAAAGGTCTCATTAACAAGGACCTCAAAATCATATGGTTTTGACAGCGACCCATTGCCACAAACATTGCTCAAGATAACCCAAGGTGACTGTCTCTCGCACCCTTCTATGTGGCCGTATTTTTCTTTACCAGGTCAGATTTCCAGTTCTTGTGGACACTGATGTTCTGCAATTCGAGCACATGCAAGGATTCAAGACGCCACACCCGACTCTATCGCTGCCGCAACCGAACTTCCCGAGATATGTTCACCAGGCTTCAAATACGGCACTTCGCCCACGCGTATGGAATCACCAACTAAGTGATAATTATACTCAATCCCGTCGATTCTGGTCCAACAGGCCACCCCATTAATTACAAGCTACAATGGTAAAAAGCTTGTCTCTGATATCTGGGTCGTAACTTACCGCTCTGCCAGCAGCTCTCCCTTCGACTGCTCTACTGCACATCATCACGATGCCGTCGGCATCGCTGGCACGAAGGATTGTTTTGGTTAGCTCCTCTCCTGGGTCATTAAAGTCACTAGACTTAGTAAGATGACATCAACCTGCTTTCCCCTGGCCCACTCAATTGCCTATTATTGGAAAGGTAAGTATTCAAATAGTCGTAGATATTTTTTCTGGCTTACATCGGCGATGTTTGGCGATGTGAGCCCGGATGAGCTCGTTACGGTGACTTTGACGACGTAAAGCTCACAACATGGGTTGGTCGAGTATATTAGTCTTGCCATTCAAGTCCAGTGAGGATCGGTTGCATGGCACCATGCTTGCTCTTTATCATCCTTCCTTACAATTGAGGTACCGTCGACTATCCTTTGTTGAGGCGCGCCCCGCCGCGCCGGAACGCGCGCGCGGGTCAAAGTGTCCTAGTGCCATGGGTTAGTTTACATCGGTTTCCTTTTCCATCCGTGATCTTACGTCTCTTTTCCCCAATGCGTAGTTCTGGACTAATCTACTTGGAATATCCAAACGTTCGGCCAACTTTAGGAATCTTGAAATGCCAGTTTTCCATTCTGGAACCGATGAATCATACGGTGTCAAAACTGGAGGCTCCGAACTTTGCTGGAACCAAAACACCACCAATCCACAACCAGTATTTATATAATAGGGAAAATAATCGACAGAGGCCTCTAGGAACACCTAGCTGTGATTGATAACTTCGTTAGGCACTTGGTGAAAGGCTTACAAAAGTAGATCCAATTCCGCAGGACAAAATTTAGCGTAGAAGGGCCGTCAGAAAACCATTCCATGGAGTACCAGAAATTTTGCCCACCTACTTATAGAAGCCATCACTGAGATAATAACAAGGTAGTCTGTCTGGATGATCTGTGAGTCACTCGGTCTGTTGAAGTTTAAATCCAACTATTCGCATGGCGACCGTAGCTATCGCAACTGTCGATAGGTGTGGGTAGCCAGCAACATTTTCCATCCTTTCACCGTCCTGACGGTTTTTTGCATTCATACTATTGTGATTCACTGATAGAACAACCTTTCAATGGCTAAATTACCCCTGACTTCATCAACCTTAGATTTGGGCATAAGTATCCCAAAGGCCACCTGTATAGCATGTTGACATAACCAAGGTATGCACGTTAGAAAGTGGAAGCTACAACGTCATATGAAGGAAATTTACGTTAAACAAATGGAACACGGAAGCCACATGAGCTTCTTCGTTAACTTTCCTGGTTGTATCATGATATTCATGCCGCAAACCTCTATATCAGCACATCGCCAAAGATGTGGTGAGCGGCACTCCTATCCACTACCCTCAGTCCAAATGCTTCCAAACTAGGTTCTAGGTGCAACCAAAGGGCTAGATAATATTCGTGTTGGACCATAGATTTGCACAAGGGCTGTCCAGGCAAGCAACAACCCACATGAAGCGATTCGCCCCACATATGGTTCACCCCAACCATGGTCCTCAAAATTTCCGATGTCAAAGCATGAAAACTACGCCGAGTCATAATTCCTGCCTTAGTGGAGCTGATTCTAAGTTGCTGTAAGGGAGTACTCAGGCTAGGCTTCTATGTACAACGATTCCTCTTACCTCCCAATTAGTCCTTAGAAAGTCTGTGTGCGATACACATCTTACGGACTTGTAGGCTGAGAGGTATCTGACGATGATTCATCGTATGCTTGACATCTTTATGTAATAAGTCCCCTTGTTTGAATGTTCTTTGGGCTGACTTTAGCTCCAATGCGATTGGCCCAAGCCTTATAAGGGTCAATATATTAGAAGCTGGGCAAATTGGCAATCAACACAACTTTCGGAATTAATGCACTGAGTGCCTTAAGGAGTGCATAGTATTGTGCATGTGGACAGAGCGAAACAGGCAAAAAAAATTGAAAAGGCCTAGGGAAGCCACGTCTCAACAGCCGTCAAGGAAAAGTCATCTAACTTTTTCCGCCTTACTGGTCTACGGCTGAGAACGCCACGCCTTGCCTAAGGCGGAGATATGCAACCCTAACAGGTCACCGAGCAAGTTCAATTATCATATGGTCCTAATCGAAAACAGTGAGAGTGGAGGTAGGGCACTAGAGCCTGATTTGCATTGGACGGCTATTGGTCTGATTGCTGTTTTAGCCTGTTTATCTGGCTCCGGGGATTTGACGCCTTCTGCGGAAGTCTAGCTGACATATACTGCTGTATTACGTATTGGGACTTGCGGGAGAAGCCTTATACTAGTTATGACTATGTAGAGAGTTAACTAACCATATGGAGTCTACCGGAATTTGCTACAACATCGAACCTTGTAATGCGGCACTCGGACTCACGGTCCCATGTTGCTTAGGTATACCACGCGAGAACTCAACGCGTTTTCTATGGAAAGGTATCAGCAAAGAGATATACCTTTGACTACAACAGTCTAGCCGATCATAATAGCTTGGTTATGAGATTGATTCGGGAGAATATGGTGGTGTCAGTCCAAATATTGAAGTGATCCACATATTCGTGCAGGGCCACTTAAATGGTGGCCTATCACTAGAACACACTAATGGTATTACGGCAATATTGAAAGCACCGCAGAATTCACCTTGTACATGACACGAGGATCGTTCAGTGTACCATTCCCTTTTTCAAGACCTTGATCCACGTATCACAGAGACATGAACACCGGTATCTACTATAAGCATTAAACTTAAACTACAAGGACAATTCCAGGGCGGTCTATGATAGGAGCTGCAATTCCCAGCTGCAGTCGTACATCGAGAAACATGAGGGATTGCCATGGCGTGACATTGTGACAGTATACACTGACTGTGTGGGACTCTACATCAGTAAAACTCGCACTTGTAAACGCCACTGCGCACTGCTTCCGTACTCTGTTTGGTCTCAGACAGTCTCCTGAGGAGTATCAGTAATTGAAATATCACTTGCATGGCCATATGGTGACATCATGGCCCTATATTACTGGGAATGACCATACCGGAGGATTAAGGCCTGGCCCATGTCGACGTCTGGTGGTATGTTCTGGTTCTCCGATATATTTTGCGCTTCATCCTCTCCCTGGAGTGTTGGGGTTCCAGGTGGGTGGGGCTCGAGGTCAAAGGATGATGTGGGTGACGCAACGTTTCGCTCTTCTACCCGCGTGTACACGCTGTTGCAAAAACGGAGCCCGGGTCTTGCACTCGTTCACTCTTTTTCAAACCCTAATGCCAAGACACCTAAACTACTTTTGGAATTGTTCCGAACAACCTTGGCTCTTGGCGTTGTACGGTATTGTATTGTATTTTATATGACTAAATATAACTTACACTACCTTGTTTTCACAAATGCACCCTCTTAACTCCCTAGGCTGATATATCGAACTTGAGATTCCAATGCGGAATGGTGGCCAAGCTGCATTCTGTCATCCACCACGTCATCCACCACATCCTGGGTGCCTCTGGCTTTAAAGTTCGTCTCCCCGAGCCTATCTCGCTTGAAGAATGAAAGAAGTTAAGGTCGCTACCTATGCGCACGACATTGCTTTCTAGTGCTGCAACATCTCTTATTTTGAGTTTACTGGCATCTTTTTTAGGTGCCGCTAGACTAGTATTTGATCACTATCAATACACACCTAGAGAGGCAGTAGAATGGCCGCTCAGGTAGCGTCCACGCTCGTTGGTTGGTGGCTTTATCATTGTCCGCTAAAGAAAAATGTTCCTCTGTAGGAAATTCAGGTGGAAGCACACGCCGTAAACACAACTTTGAGTAAAGGTGGGCTTCTGATATATTCGAATCCAAGGTTCTGTGCACCGAATCATATGCATCGAAATAATATTTGGGACAATGATCTTTGGGACTAGTTCATTAACTTTGTTCTTCAATACCAAAATGGCTCAGAGAGCTTACTGTAAATCTATTACGTCAACTATTAATATTTAAGACTTGTCTATGACACTGTTGTCAACTAATCCGGCGTAGGTATTGTAGAGTTGCTTACCTGCCCAGCTATCATTTCAGAGGTCTAGATAAAGATATAAATTGGAAAGATTTCTCTGAACTGTCCTCTGTGTAGTTGATAATTTTAACCTACATTAATCAGATTAAAACTTTTATTTTCGCAGGCAATCTCTCTATTTCTACGAAATGAACTATTGGCCGCTGTTGATCTGCGCAACCCTATTTGGGGCTATTACAGCTTCTCCAATGCTGCCCCATAACAGATTAGATTCAGTTTGGTTTGGTGAGGCTAGTCCGGAAGCCATGGGGCGGTGCTGGTTTGCGGATGCATGTGCCCAGGTAAGTGATAACACTAGAGAGAATGTGGGTGCTATATATAATTATTATCTAACTTATGCATAAACTTTCTAGCGTGGTTGCTGCAAGCATGTGAGCTCTATATTTATCAAGTTTAATTTTAGTTTCACTAAAATTGTTAAATTCACAGATAAATATGGGTTACGGAACTTGTGTCGTAAGTCTCAAGCAGTGCTAAATACCTTCCCCAGCCTATAACTAATTCACGTTGGTGTTTGGCAGTGTTAAGCATCAAAATTTTCCGTGGAAAATTGGTGGTTGGACTTCAATATCAGAAGATCAATTGGAGTAGATGGAGCGATCTTCTGAAAGTGGCATTTCTAATAGGCCTTGCTACAGGTTTTTTACTGTTTATAATAGGTTTTCCCTGTAGCGTTATGTAAATGCAAAGGCTACTATTCCTAATAAATTCTAAATTATTATAAGTGTCCCAATATTTGACTTTTGTGATCGTAGAAACGTTCGTATTGTAAGGGACTCAGCTGAATCAATAGTTTATTAGGTAGTCTATCATCTATAGAGACGAAGCTAAAGAGAGGAAAAGAAAAGATAACATGAAGCTATTGTGTTGTGTTGTTTTTATAGACAAAGGGTCATGTGTCTACAACTCATTCACTGATTGCTTAAACCTCTATCTGTGACAAGTATTATAGTATAAGACTAACACACTGTTGCTATGTCCTACCCTATACCTTCGAATAAACCTGCCTAACTACCATCTATATCGAGACTTTATCGACCATCTTAAATCAGAACAACGCGAGTCGGCAAAGCCTCGCACTGTAGCTACATGTTGTTACGCCTGGATATTCGGGCAGGAGCTCTGTGAGTAGTTAGCTGCTCTTGTGTAGTGTGGATACAAACCTGCAATCAGAATCCACTGATCCAGTAACGAGAAGGTGCCGTAGTGCTGAGATGTCCTAATAGTAACCTTATCCAAGGTAACTCTAGAAGTGACCGAGGTCCAAGGATAGCTCAAGTCCAAAAGGCCAGGCCTACTAAGTAGGAATACTCAGTAGTTAAGGAAGTGCGAACGAGTCAAATACTAACTTGATACCAAGTTTGTATCCTAAGTAACAATTTGGATTGACCACGAATAACTAAACTAAGTACATGAATGAGTGTCCTTATATATCCATCCCTGGCTACTCCCGTGGTGACTGCCCTGCGGGTAGGTCTAGGGGTATATCCAACCCCTTTGCATGGTTCCGTATACTCCGTCGTATACTCCCCTGGGGGTAGGCGATGGGGTAGGTGCTACGTGATCCAATCGACTGGGATTCTTCCCCTTAGCCTCGTCTTCCTGTGCTTCCTTCGGGTAGTCGTCCTAGTCTCCGTTATTGTAGTCCTATCTTTTCTGCCTTGCGTGTCCGCCCTTCTGATAAGGCGTGCTAGACAAGGGTCTGTAACACATGTTTCACTTAATATATCAGAGAAAGATGTATAATCAGACAATGCTAAGCAAAACGCATCTTAGCCGATGTTTCAGTGAGCTGAATCTATCTAAGCTTTATAGTGCGTCATCAAAAAATTCATCGAGTACGGTAGCCAATAAGAGGGCGGTAAATGGCACATTCTGCAGCCTCCGAGCCGCTCCGGATTGTTCGGACTTGTCACTATATCTTTTCCGCAACTGGATAGCAGCTATAAAAATTATTGTCCATCAAGAAATGAACTAATATAATTAAGTTTTCTCAGCCAGATCCTGTTAACAGTCTTAGTACGACCGCTTTTTATAGTTTGAGGGTCCCGAAGGGTTAGCTAGAATAGAAGCCTGATGAAAGCTTTATATTTCCTGCACGCTAAGAGGAAGCAACGAAGGAGAGAGAGACCGTTGTGTAGCATGTAGAGAACTAAAACACTAGTGAACTTGAGTGAATCATGTCATGACTTTTACATTTATGCTTAATCTTGGGTGAATGCGGGTGGGGCTTGATTCTGCAGCCAAGTTGGTTGTTCCCCGGATTTGTCGCATCCATCTCAACCAGTTCATGTTCCGAAGGGCGGGTGGGTCTGCTGACAAGAGATGGATATTGATGTCAGTGGTGATTCATTTGTGTTTCCTTCAGTTTATTTTCTAGTACAACCCGCGATAAGATCGTTTTATATTTTATCATACATAGGCTGCTGTTAATCATGTGAAATACATCTAGCACTTAGGAGAGTCTGCTGCTAAGAGGAGACGAGCAGGTTCTTCTAAAGCCTATTCTTTTATCACATCCACATTTATCTACGTAACGAGATGATATAAGCAAGAAAAGAAATAAAATAAGTGTATGTATCTCACAAATCTGTATTTGTTCTTTTGCTTCAGCCGCGGGCCTGGGCGACCCCACGCTTGAGAGCAACGACTAATACAGCACGTCACCATCTCTTGAAACTCATCCCATACAAAAAGCACTATCACATCAGGGTACAAACAAGGCTTTTCTAGCACATGATTACAAAGAGCCTGAATAATAACAGGCGTAAGACCTTGTGGCCGCCCTTTTTTATTGGGAGGTGCCTTCACATCGCCAAACTGGCGCGTATTGGACTGAAGCCGTCTGATTGTACGCTCATTGCAGCCAGCAGCCTTAGCCATCTAGGGACAGAGGTTTCATTACTGACGACCATACCATGGATTAATGTCAAGGTCGAGGCAGCAAGATTGGGTGCTATCCTGCCACTGCACTCGGATAATCGACAGGGAGAATTTCTAGTGATATGGGGAAAGATATTGAGGGAAGGGCATTAAGATAATGTATTTGTGAAAACAAGGTAGTTAGTGTAAGTTATATTTAGTCATAGATACGTCTGTAAAGTACAATACAGTATCGTACAAAGCCAAGAACCAGGGTAGTTCAGAACAATTCCAAAAATAGTTTAGGTGACTTGGCATTAGGGTTTGAAAAAGAGGGAAAGAGTGTAAGACCCGGGCTCCGTTTTTGCAAGAGAGGGTAGTCATCTGGTATGACTGGATGTATAGAGAAGGCGATCTACTGGGGTGTATGACTGGAGAAGACTCCAAAAAAGCCTGGGATCATAACGATAAATTGAAGCCATTCAGTTGTGGTTGTGGCTGTCATTGTGTGCCGAGCGGGAACTAGTCTCGGCCCGATGGCGATCCCGCCCGCAGGGGTGGCCGAACCCCATCCCACAAACACGCAAGAAACCCAGATTATCGAAAGAAGAACACGAAATAGCGAAATCCACGCTGTTCCAGAGGGCACCGGTTGGATCACCACTAGAGAGATGTGGAAGCTCATTCATGAGCTTAAAGACATTATTAATTATTAAACCACACTTATTGAATCTACTAAAGCTGAGCTAGAGAAGATTAAACATGATCAGAATGTCCTTCGTGAATAGAATAAAAAACTTTATAAGGAAGTTACAGTCCTGCAAACACAGATTGAAGCCGCTCCACTGACATCCCTGGTCAGGTTGTGAGCCGCAGTCGCAGCTAGTGGCAGCAACGATGTCCTTTAATCAAGTTACCAACGACTGGAGAAAGAACGGAACTGCATCTAAATTAATATCTAGAGAACTTTTATCGACCCGAGAAACAACAACAATAGTAACGGTACTACCTTTGATCAATATCTCCTAACCAAGGCGGTTAACAACTATATCTATACAGTACTATAGTATACTGCCTCGACACAAGATGCTCAGGTAGCGGAAGTTGATACTATCAAGACAGGCTATATTATCCGGTTCCAGGACTATAAATCAGCGGAAGCTGCCTGAAACAATACTAAATAGCTGAATAAACTGGAAAACAGCACGAAACTAGTAAAGCCACGGTTCAGAGTTGTCGTGCACCGCACCTTAACTAAAGAGTTCAAGCTAGAGACTGTAAACACCCAAGCAGTAGAGAAGATTATAGAGAAAAATAATCTAGTAAAATACAGATTCTATATTAAAGAACTAGCATGGTTAAAATAGAAAGACAAGATATTGAAAAAGTTTATATCACTAGAAATCTGGTTTAACTCTGCAGAGAGAGTAGAATATATTCTTAATAACAGTCTTCTAGTTGGCCGGCGGTATATTAACAGTATAGAAAAACACGAGATTAAATAAAAAAATACTTTCAGTGTCAACGATTTAAACACTTGATATAGTTATATAAAGAGACTCTATAATATAGACACTATACAGGACTATACAAGCGACAATAATATTCAACAGAAGTCAGGGCTCGGTGTCTTGACTACAGCGGCGAGTACTTAACCGGTGACCGACAATGTCCGACCCCAGCGACCGTCAATCTCTTTTAATATTAGAAGAAAATCTACAAATACTACAGTTAAACATAATAAAATCAGGACTACAAATAGAAGCATTTATTAATAACTATTAAAACTAAAATCTAGATATTCTTCTAATCTAGAAGTTATCTATTACTATCTATTAAACACATGTTAACCACAGTGCCTGGCGACTCTATTAATCTACTACTAAGACCGACGTGGTGCAGTTTTATAGCCTAGTCTATATAAATTAAAGACTCTTCACTTTATTGCACTGTTAGATGCGCTGCAACTATCTAGATATTACAGCTATCAAGATCTAGACAGCTGATACCTAGATTCTTATTTTTTCCATCTATATACCCTTAGTGCTGATATATACTGGTGATAATAGATTAGTGAAATCTATATTTACAATAATGTAAAATACAATTACAGTTATACTACAGGGCAATAGACGGTCTACAAGTATTATTCTCGCCGGGGACTTCAACCGCCACCATCTAATTGTTACGCCTGGGTATTTGGGCAGGAGCTCTGTGAGTAGTTAGCTGCCCTTGCGCGGTCGTTCAATACAAACCTTTGATCAGAATCCACTGATCCGATAACTGTGGTGTGCTGTAGTGTTGAAGTATCTTGGATGTAATCTTATTCAAGGTTATAATAAAGTAACCGAAGTCCAAGATAGCTCAAGTCCAAAAGGCCAGGTCTACTAAGTACGTATACTCAGCAGTTAAGGAAGTGCGAACGAGTCAAATACTAACTTGATACCAAAGGTGTATTCTAAGTAATAATTTAGATTGATCATAAAGAACTAAACTAAGTATATGAAATAAGTGTCCTTATATATCCTTTACTCGTTATACCGCTGTTACGTTATATCTTGTCGCTGCTATGTTATGTTATGTCACTGCCATGTTCAGTTATGTTATCATCGTAGCTCCGAGCGTAGCGCTGACATGATATAGCTTGTTGTTGACATATTGACGTGGTCACGTGGGTTTTGGCCACTTTCTTATCGTAATGTCAGATACTCTGTTGGCGGCCCGCGGAGGCTAGTAGGTTATTTTTGGCTGTTGACATCCTATAGTTGTTCTGCCCCATATGTCCGCCTTTTGGGTACGTACGCTAGACAAGGGTCTGTAACAAAAATCTTCAACACAGAACTAGCAGATGCTTGCAAAGCGCTTGAAATAGCTGAGCAGCTGAAGTATAAATACCCTATTAAAGTTCTATTAAACTCTTAAACAGCTATAGCACGGCTACAAGACAACAGTCCAGGACCTGGACAGGTATAGACCATTCAGGCCCAGGATATAGTCCAAAGACTAGAGAACTAGAGATACCAGATTACTGTTTAATAGATCTCTAGTCATCAAAATATAATAGAGAACAAAAAGATAGATTAAGCAGCTAAAGCAACTGCAACAAAGATCTCTAAAGATATAGATAGAAGTCTCAGTCTAGTCTATATATACAGAATATATATAGAGACAAGTCAGGCCCAAAGACAACAATAACTCACGCAGACTCTAGAGAAACAACTTAATAGAGCCTATCAATAATATTAATTTTAAAAGAGATAGAAACTTAATCTAGTAGCAGGTGTAACCTCAAAACAGCTTGTTCACCGCTACTATTAACTAAAGACAGGGCATGCAGCAGTACTAATCTACCTTAGATAAATAGAGATCCAGGACTTATCTAGATATCCAAGCTGTTAGATCCCACGAGGAACAACAGATTATCTACTAGTTAAATATAAACAGTAGAGTCACCAGAGACAGACTCTATACAGGACTCTAGTTAAAACAGAAGTATTATTATCTATATAAAAAAAAGTAGTTTTAGAAGAATGTCTCTTCAGGGACCAGAGAACTATAAAGATTCTAATAGTCTTTTTTACAGCAATAGACATTAACTGTTTTCCAGGAAAAACAGCCTGAATAATAGATAGAGTCTCTGAAAATAATCTCAAGAGTCTAGAATAGATAAAAAAAAACAGAGAGTAGAGAAAAAGAATAGTAGAAAGAGCTATCTAGATATATCTAGATAAAGTCCAACAGTCATTGAATACCGAGGAGGGCA
>MBFL02000245.1:0-54709 GCA_001696595.2 Aspergillus hancockii
TTTTGGGGGGGGGGGAAAAAAAAAAAAAAAATATAAAAAAAAAAAAAAAAAAAAAAATTGGAAAAAAGAGATAGAGAAAGATTTGCCTTCCCCCAGAAAGGTAAAGGGTAAAACTGAAGAATCACTAACTAAGAATGTAAAAAAAAGAAGAAAATAAAAAAAGAACAAAAAGAGAATAGTAATTAACGGGGAGGAGAAATCAACAGGGAATCTATGGGGGGGAGGGGTGGTGGTTGGTTTCGTTGGTTTGGATTGTGTTTGCCTTTTTTTTTTTTATTGAATCTATTTCTTTCTTCCTTCTTTATTTCTTTATTCCCTTCGTTCTTCTTATTTCCTACTTCTTATGCCCACCTCTGAATGAATTTGATTCTGAGAATAGAAATTCTTCGATTGTGGACTTTTTAAGGGTGGGCATAGAAAAAGAGAGAGAAAAAGAGGAGGAAGATAGAACCACGACGCTGGTGAGGGGGAACAGCGAAAGGGAAAGAAGACCACAAGGGGAATATTGCTATTGGACTTGACCTTGACTGACTTGAAGCACCAAACCAGCTTGAGGAGAAGGAACACTGGCCTGCTGAATCGTCCTTGACCTGGGGTGGGTATTGTTACTAGACTAGTTGGGTAGAGTATAAAGTGGTCACTATACGAAGTATGCATAGTACCCTGTGAGTAACACATACCTACCTACCTACCTCGGGAAAAACAACAACTTCAAAGCCGAAAATGGACAGCAGAAGAAGGAAAAATATCACCCTTTCGGTTGCCAATAGCAATGAATTTTATATGAAACTTTCTAGACATGTATCTACAATGAACCATCTCTACACTATAAAATCCCCATCCTTCGTTCTTCATCCTATCCATCTCATAAGCAGTTCCTCAAGTCCGGCTAATTCCCGAAGAACGATACCTATTCCAAGTGCCTCCATAGGACCCTTCTCGCTTTCCTCTCTTCTAGTGGTCACTTTCCCTCTGCCTGTGGAGATTTATCTCTGCCACCTACTAATAATAAGACTTTAGTTCACGGAACGACTCCATCTATCATCTCCGAGTCTAAGAGTTGGAAGGAAGGTGTTTAAGAGATTGAAAAAGTAATTATAGCAGCAGAGTGGAGGACGTCTTCCCGGCCTTTTTTGCGCGCGCGCGTGTGTGTGTGTGTGTGTGTGTGTGTGTGTGTGTGTCTCACTCCAATCCTTCGTGCCCTGTTCTGTGACTGGATGAGTGTGTGGATATGCCGGATTTAGTGCGTGGGCTTTAGAGTCCACCATGCAGTTTTAAGCCACTCGACTGCCACCATGATAACCGCCACAGCCACGGTGTAAGTCTCTTTTCGTGGCGCACGGGCATTTTTTAGCCTCCATCATCTCTCCGTCTCTTCAACTTAACTACCGTTTCATCCGCTTTTTATTGCCAGGTCTATGGTTTCACTCCAAGATATGCTGTCTGACTTTTCCTTGGGATGGCCGGTTCCCCGTGACCAATCATTTGTCTGCGATGCTCCTCTCGGTACCAAGGTACTAAGATTAATAATGCCCACCATGTTTGAATTAGGAAGCATATAAACAAGGGGATCCCATGGAGAGATTACCACTAGAAAGGAGAGAAAGAAAGAAAATTTTTTTGACCAATGTGTGTGTTGATCCTGTTTCATCGTCGTCCTGTTATGTGAGGATTGTGGTGATCACCTCCAAAACTAGTGGCGATCGTTAGTATGTCTGTGGCTCTAGCTCGCATTGTCGGCCCCGGTTATTACCTATCACACTACTTACCACTTCAAGGAAGTGGTTAGGGGAGGGAAATAATAAGCTGGAGTGAGGGAAAGAGAGAGAGAGAGAGAGCAAAAGCAAGGTGATCAAGGCAGGAGAATTTCAAGGAACCAGTTATTTGAATCAGGACATGAGACTTGAAAAGCTCAGCCTACATACAATGCACATCTATCTACATTAGGTGCATGGATGGACCTTAAGGATGATCAATCACTTTCACCTAAAGCACCTTCTACGCTGTACTGTGTACTTCATCACCTAAGTGGGTAGCTATAGGAGGTATCCAAAAGATATCTGTGCCGTACTTTTTATTCTATACTACACTCTGCGTATTCCGTACTTATTGTTCATGATGTTTTCCACGTGTATATTCTTCATATGGGATCTTCTTTGTCATCCTCTCACCACCCTTTCCTAAGAAGTTTATTGATGAACTCTAGTCACCCCCCTGATTGATCTCACTGGTCCTCGTCATACTTTTGATAGGGATGTTCCAAACAAAAGCTTCGTCGGCTAAATTTTACGAAACCATTTAAAAAGTGGTACCATAAGGTAAATAGGCATCACCGTCAAACGGTGGGGGGGAAGAGGAATGGAACCCCAAACTTCTAACCTACTGTGTCGAATGGGAGTAATCGGAATACCAAGGGCAGTCAGTGGTACGGCACATACACAAGTAGATACATAGCACGCTAAGGTTCCCCGGGGCATCGACGGCGTCCTTAAGTCCAGAATATAACGGCCGTATGTGGGTCCCATTGAGAGTGGATAGGCCAATCATGGCTGGCATAGCCTTGAGAAGGCTCCAGAGATACCATTCCATTTTGAGATCCCTCATGCGAGGTTGTAAAAAATCCTGTTGAGTTTAAAGGGCTGGTGAGGTGAACCTTTTCGAGAACGTTTTGCATTGTATTCAAAAGCCGACTAGCGCCCGTTGGGTGAAGGATGATCAAACCGGAAGCTCGTTCGCTGCCTCGATTGCTCAGGGAATGTAACATTCATTGCTAGCAACTTTGCTTTCACTGGCCTGGCACCATAGGTTAATAATACATATGCACAGGTAATCTTAGTGAGGCAGCACTAAGCGACTGGGATAGGGTTGGTAGTGTCTACTTTATATCCACGAGATACGCTCTATAGACTGGAGAAGATCTATATGTACGAGAATACTAGTAAGCACTAATCTTGGTCATTCTGTATTCTCAATAACTAGCCTATCTGGAATTTCTCGACTACTACTGAAGCTCAACCTGTCAAGATGCACGGACTGAGATGTGTACCCTCCCAAAATATGACAGCCCTCCGGAATTTGACATGCTCCATCACCCTGCAGGATTAGGGCCCTGAACCAATGGTTAGCATTCAAGGTTGTCGGTAACAGGCCACCTGATGAGTCTCATTGCTGGGTCTCCTGCTTTCAACACTGAAACGGACGATCCTTCCCAGTCATGTCGGAGTTGCGGTCTTGGACACTACAGTTGGTAATTTATATTGGCAATACAGGACTTTAGGCATGACTACCCTCCACCTCCTCCTACATTTTATAGACCATCTAGGGCTTTGTGTAATGCGGCAAACTTTTCCAAGTATGTGTGATATAATCTCATGTATCCTGATAAAAATGATGACGGGATTGGCATATTTGCAATACCGGTGACCTTAGTGCCTGGACACTGCATGGTCCAGTTTATTGTCATAGACCTAGATGGTTGATCATCCGCTTGGGATCATGAGGGCAATTGTGGCCTCAGGTGGAAGGTATATAGAAATCCAATATATGTCTGTATCACAGGGGTCGGGATTCACTGGGTGGTCGAAAGTCAATGAGACACAGATATGCAAATAATTTTATTTCGAACCATGTGGATGATTACGTTATGTTGTGCACAAGGGAAGCTTCTTGAGGAGGGGGGAATCTCAAATCTCAAAAAGAAGCTTCCATGAGCCTTAAGTGTTGACAATAGTAGGCATTGATTGATAGATGGCGGGGTAAAGTATATACCAAGTCACGGGATGGCGTCTATGGTCCGCGTCACTTACCGTAACCACACAAGTGCCGCCGAAAGAGTCACAATTCGGAAAGTGGGCAGTATCTGTTTCATAATTCGAGCCTTCGATTAGCCCTCACAGCACCTTCCTTTCTACGCCTTCCGCCTAGTTTCTTGTGGTCTACGACTGCAGCCATGGCGTCCGACTTGACGAATCCCATCCTGGACGCCCTGTCCGCGTCCGACGCCTCGATTCTTTCCAGCGAAGCTTTCCCCTCCCACCCCTCATTGAATGTTAAGAGTGCGCTTGACCGTCTGGCCTCGCGGCAGATGGTCGAATACGAAACAATTGAGCGTGAGGTTGCTGCACTGACCAACGAAGGTGAGGATATTGCCGCCAATGGCAGTCATGAAGCCAAGGTCTTCCAAGCCGTCGTGGCTGCTATGGAGGGCTTAAAGATCAGTGACTTGCCCGGAATCGTTGGAAAGGAAAACGCCAAAGTTGGTCAGGGAAATGCTTTCAAGAAGGGCTGGATTAAAAAGGACGGGCAACTTCTGCGGGCAACCACCGACACCATTGTCGACCAGACCCGTGAACAGTTGGTGACTGTTCAGAAGACTCAGACCCTCGAGGACCAGAAGGCTCTCGCGGACCTGAAACGGCGAAAGTTGGTCGCCTTCCAAAAGGTGCTCAACTTCAAGATCTCCAAGGGCCCCAGGTTTGCCAAGGAATTCGTCAAGGAGGAGACCGACCTCACGGCCGAGATGCTCATGAACGGCTCATGGAAGACAGCCCAACTAAAGCCCTACAACTTCAAGGCCAAGGGTGCTCCCACCCCGTCAGGCGCTTTCCACCCTCTCAACAAGGTCCGACAGGAGTTCCGCAATATCTTCTTCGAAATGGGCTTCGAGGAGATGCCTACCAACCGCTTCGTGGAGACCGGATTCTGGAATTTCGATGCCCTCTTCGTTCCCCAGCAACATCCCGCTCGTGATCTTCAAGATACCTTTTATATCTCAGATCCTCCTAAGGCCGAACCTCCTCGTGCGGATCCTGAGTTTGACTTCCACCGCCCGAAATCCATCCACTCTACCTCCGCGGCCTCCAAGGAGAAGCCGCTCGACTACAAGAAGTACTGGGAGGACGTCCGTGAGGTCCACGAGAAGGGCAAGTACGGCTCGATTGGCTATCGTTACCCCTGGAGCGCAGACGAGTCATTACGGTTGGTCCTCCGCACACATACGACCTCGATCTCGACAAACGTCCTTCACAAGCTCGCTGCCAACCCACGGCCGGCAAGATATTTCAGTATCGACCGAGTCTTCCGTAACGAGGCTGTCGATGCTACCCACTTGGCTGAGTTCCACCAGATTGAAGGTGTCATTGCCGACTTTGGCCTTACACTGGGTGGTTTGATCGGCTTCATGGAGGTCTTCTTCGCGAAGATGGGCATCCACCAATTGCGCTTTAAGCCCGCCTACAACCCTTACACCGAGCCTAGCATGGAGATCTTCGGTTACCACGAGGGTCTGGGCAAATGGGTAGAGATCGGAAACAGCGGTATGTTCCGACCGGAGATGTTGGAGCCTATGGGTCTGCCTAAAGGTATGCAAGTCTATGGATGGGGTCTGAGTCTTGAGAGACCTACAATGATCAAGTAAGTGGTCCGTGGACATATTGTTCAATTCATACACTAACGTTTTTCGCAGATACGGTGTCAGCAACATTCGAGAACTTCTCGGCCACAAGGTCGACCTCAACTTCATCGAGAGCAACCCTGCAGTTAGACTGGAGAAGGACTAGACGATAGTATACAGCGGGGTGGATATTAATGAAAAACAAAGACCAAATTTACAGATCGTATAAATGATATCACGCGGTTAGAGCTATCAAAAGAATTATGAAATGCATTGATTACATGATACGAGGTAGAATAAAAAGTTTTATATATTATCAACTCCTTTTTGAACGAATACTACGAAGATGAAAGAGATCTCTACGCAGTATGTCCCGCCCGTATCTGTGCCCCAGCGCGAACTCCGCAACAGTGGCTCATCAGAAGGCGGCCCGTGATATTCGGCTGACGGATATTACTTTCTACCTCCTCGCTCATGAAGGCCAGATGTATGTCTCGAGGACATTCAATCCGTAGGGTGAGGAGGCTTTGACGTGCCGGTTCGGTTGTCTTCCGCAAGGAGAGAAAGAAAAGAGAAAGGAGATTAAAAGAAACCGCGCTACAAAACGACGGCCTCTCACCGCCAACCAACCCCCAACCGAGCAGAAAACAACAGCAACTGAAAAGGAAAAGAGAATAAAGATAAGGAAGATAATAATTGATGGACTGATTTTGATTGATTGATTTGATTGACTGGTCTGTATGAAATATCCTCATTCATATATCTTAAATCATTTCCGATGCACCTCTGAAACTGGTAGGTAACATCATCCTGCCAAAAGAAAAAAAAAAAAAAAAAAACAATTAGCCTCAACGCACAGGTAACAAATATGAGTGGCGGAAGTATCTTACCATCGACCAAATCACCGCACACCTTCAATAGTCCACATTTACCGCTGGCGGCTGGCGGTCCACACATTGCGGATGTATCCATCACGCTGGGTGAGGCGGTTCAGGGAGTCATCGCTCTCACCGCGGGCACGGATGAAACCGCAGAGGGCGTAGGTCTGGTTCTCGCCGGTGTAGCGGCCGTTCTCGTCAACCTTGCCGACGGAGATCTGGACGGAGGCGTGGTCATTGGCCTTGATGATGCGGTTGGTGGCGCTGCACTTGCGGGGCACGTAGCTGTGTTGAGAAGGAAATGTTAGTTGATATGTATGTGATATATGATTGGGGTATGTGGTTTGGTGATAGAGGGGGTTTCGGGGAGTTTTTGATGAGGATAGGAGGATATGATGCGACGCAGATTCAAGAATTGAGGTCTTGGTCGCTGGATTGAGACGGATTCTTCATGTCGTTTTGTCTCCAATCGGTGTGTTCCATCGCATTGCAGTCATATCCTTTTTTTCCCTTCTTTTCTCATTCGAATTGTACCCCAACACCAAAAACCAGATCACAGACTGGGTGAATAGATGGGTTTGCAACGTACAGATCGACAATCTCTCCCTTTTCGTTCTCCATTTTGGCGGTTGGTTAGTCTGGTTGACGACGGTGGAAAATTGAGGGTGCGCTGGCGGGTTGAACGGTCGTGAAAATCCGCGACTCTTTTGGGTGTTTCTTTGTCGACGGTTGTGTGGGTCATGTGATTATTTGTCGAGGGTTGTGAGGTTGTGTGGCGGTGTCGGAATGGCTTGTGGGGCTTTATGGCTGGAGTCTGGTATTACTTGACTTGTATTAGCGTTGTTTGAGTGTACAATTGTTGCCATCTCCTCGGCGTCTAAAGACTCTAGACATGACGGATGTGTGTATGTACATATTGTCAGGATTTATTCCTTCATAAATTACTCTTCTCCTTATCCTCAGAAAAAATGTCTTTCTTCCATCGCACTTCAACTTGCTGAGCTGTTCCCTTCTTGAACTGCACGAGGACAACCCTGTCTGGTTCCCCATGTCTATCCGAATCTTTTAGTTCTGGGCCTGGGTGGTCTAACGCTAGGACTGTCCGTCCGTCGGATGAGATTTTCAGCATCTTGGGCGATATGCACTTGTCAGTCCATGGAGGACTTCCCGAATGTACAAAATTGACCAGTTCTGCTCGTCGTCTTTTCAATTCATCCACGGAATCGGGTACCCGAGGTTCTTGATCCAGGAACTGTGACACTAGATGCAACAGGAGATATTGTGGTGGAAACATCATGACTTCCCCACTACTAGCCATCCGGAGCCATTCAGAGGCAGGCAGGAATCTTGCTTCGGTGATTTCAAGACCGCCATCGTTCGTGGGGATCTGAATCTCCTCCCGTTCGCCCTCAGCAGGGATTTCGCCGAGTAGCGACTTCTCAGATTCAAGAGGTAAAGGCAAGAAGTACAAGTACATCTGCGTCGTGTACCGCCTAGGGACATTTGTAGGCGTGATCCATCGTGTGAAAGGGATCAATTGTTCTTTAAGGAGTTTTGTTAGCAAGTAGGAATGTTGGACTGGGCTAGCGCTCGAACCTGTATCTGGAATCGCAGCAGGATTCTGTTGCTTCAACCACTTGCCGAATGTTATTTTGTTTTGATGAATTGCGCGTCTGCCTTCTTCTCTCTTCTCTTCTGGGACTGCTAGCATCTCCCCCGAGTGCCGGTTCTTGGCGAGGAGTATGCCACTTTCTTCGAAGAGCTCGCGGAGAGCGGCATTCCTATACCAGATGGCATCATCGTGCCTTGTTGGATCTTCTACCGGTGAGCATTTCCCATCTTGTTCAGATAAGTTACCGCCCGGAAAGACATGGGCCGATGCAAATGATGTAGATGTTTTGACGCGATGAAGCAAAAGAACTTCATTCTTAGGCGAGATCAGTACGACGCTAGGGTTTGTTAGCTGTCAATTCTGGACGAGGCATGGGTTTACAATATATGTCTGAACTACAGATACCCTGAACTCACCTTGAGCTTGGCCGCGGGACCGACGGTTTGGGCTGGGGCTTGGGGCTAGCCGTCTGCGATGCCATATTTGGAGAGGCAGGGGTACGTTGTGCTGTCGCAATTGTCGAATTTGATCTTACTGTGAACTGTTTAATTGAAGGATAATTTGCCGGTCGCTGTTGCATCACGAATAATGTACCTTGGATAAACCTCAACCGACGATGGAGACCCTGGTGTATTAACCGGGGAATCGGCACATGGGGTGCAGTCATGGCTGAAGTAGCCGAGGTGCACCGGGATGGGGTTTTAATTTATAGATGGAGGAGAGTGAGAAAAAGTAATTGATTGATCGGTGTTTAGGTTTTCATCAGGCCTACTACCTAAAGTAATAAGTACTCGGTAGTGTTCCGGGAGACAGTATTTTACTCCTACCTCAAGAGCGGAGCCAAGGGCTAGGAACCTAGCTACATAAATGGTACTCCAGGCTGTACATATACCAGTAGCTTGTACGGGGTAAGGCGCTGGGCAGTACTACTCTTTTAACTAAGTCAAACCGCACCCCGCCTTTAAAGCTACCGCTTCGGGCTTAGTCTACTGACTGCAGGGAAACCAAAATACGTTGACTAACTAGAACCCTATGATAGAATTAGGTAGCGAGAAAAATTTATTTACGAAAATAGGTGGTATCACCCATGGCCCTTCTAGTTATCGGCCACTAATCTACTGGCGATCAGGCTACGATCCTTGACCCCTGACTCTGGATACGCGACCGGCCGTGGCTGACATCTTCCCCATCCTGGCTTGTCCTTCCGATCCCATGATGTGTCAGCTGAGCAAGAGTTCAATGTGACCAGCCTCAGCGGCAAGAACCGAGTTATCCTTATCAGCCCCCAAACGACGACGGAGGGCCATCTTGAAAAGATCCAGGACAGGGTGCCGGACCTGTCGGCAAGACGGTATCGACCAGTGATGGTCTGGGCCATCAGCTAACTTCACTCGTGCCTACAAACAGGCTCCGCAAGATCAAATGCGATGAGTCCCCCGATGCCTGCAAGAACTGCATATCTACTGGTCGATCCTGCGACAGCTACGATCAGCATCACTTGCCTCAGCACCAAGGATCGACTAAACTACATCCGCCCATCGCCAATGCCTTTCACCCGAGAATGACACCAGATGAGCGACGTTGCTTCTCTTACGCCCAATAGAGTACAGTCGCCACTCTTCTGGACTGCATGACACCTTCCTATGGCCGCAATTTGCCCTCCACTCTAGTCATATAGAGCCGGCTGAATTTCATGCCCTAGTCGCTTTTTAGCGCTGTTCAACAGGGAAGCGAGATGAGAAGCAATCAGTGGCCTAAGATAACTGTTCGTGATGATAGTCGGCATCAGTTTGCTCTGGAACAGTTAGCGCGGTCCCTCTCACTGCTAAGGAAGCGCAGCTCTTCCCAGGATCCTCAGTTGACAACAGTCATGTTTTTTCAGCACGCGGTAGTTTATATTAGGGCAATACGATACTGGCTTCATGCATTTTCAGAGCGGATCACGAATTTTAAAGGCTAGAAAGGCGCTGGGGGCGAGTATTCTAGCCTCCGAGGAACAACAGTGTCTCGCCGCCGTGTTTACCCAATGGATCACCAGGCTACCTGCTTTGGGCTTGGAGACCCGATCTTAGGTCAAGAGAGCGACAAGGATCAGCTACCGGACGCAACCCATCAACTAGCATTCCACAATATTCTCGAAGCGCGTCAGATCTTGGAGCGTATATCCCGTGACATCGCACGGTTCGCTACGCTCTGTACAGCGCTTTCAGACATGCAGGTCCTACTACCGAAACATGTCTCGATTACTTCTCAGATTTCCCATTTCGCCCAATCATTTGAAACACTCCGTCAACAGGCCTACAGCTCACTCAGTCCGAAAGACAAGAGAGCAGCAGACTTAACACAGTTAATAGAGTACGGCCTTAGACTGACACTGAAGACCTGTCTACCTACCCCCCCCCCAAATGATCCGGCGATCAGCTTGTATACATCCGACTTTAAACATATCCGCTCACTCGCAGAGGCAATCCTGAGCAGAACACCCAAATTCCCAAGCATAAGCATGGACACCGGTATCATCCCTCATATGTTATGGCGAACAGATGTACCGAACACAGCGTTCGCTGGCGCTCGATTAAAGCTCTCCAGTCCTATTCACATCAGGAAGAACCCTGGAATGCCAACTTATTGGCCCGTATTGCAGCTGAGTCTATAAAGCTCGAGTCGAAAGGAGCGGTTGAATTCCAATCAGACAGCGATATTGTAGCGCAAGATTCACCCCCCTGCAAGGCTATGTGAAAGTATCAGAAGACGGGTTCTATGTGTGGATGCCATATAGAGTCGGGGTTACAGAGAAAGATTGGTGGTTCAGGCTGGATGGTGTGAGGGTTTGGGCTCATTGATATATGGGAAGCGAAATGCAGGTTGGAGCTCCATGGTTTCCAGCTCTCTTCCTTTTTTGGCGCCTGGTGCCGATTGAGAATCATCGAGTCAAGTAATGCCTTGATGTTGTATGATAACAGAGGGGGGGTTTGTAGGTCGGCGAGGAAGTGACCCGCAAAGTCATACCCAGCAAAGCTCTTCTATATCCTGTGATAGGGCTGTCCGTTTGTAAGGATAAATCCGGAAGCTCGGATCAACTACACGCGGGAGACGGCGATGGACTAGCGAATGATATCTCCAAGACTTTCCGATCGAAAGCTTATGTTCCTACTACTACTAGTACTGCTACTACTACGATCAGTGCTCAGGGCATCAAGAACACAACAAGCTAAGTCATTCATGGAACAATAATACTCTATGTGGAATGAACTGGTGAATGGAATGTCTTGAATAACAAGAAAACAAATCAAATGTCTGTGTATATCCACGCATCGAACTCCTAAACCTCATACCCATACTTTTTTTCATTTTCCATGCATCATCGTGTGAAGATAATCCCAAGTATCAGGAAAACTCATAATAAAAACATTAAATGTGCACTTTCGCTATCTAAGCGTAAAGCTTCTTGTCGTAGCTGTGCAGACCGTGGACGTTACCTTCGGCCATGGCACTGGCGCTTCTCATTTCAAAGCGGACAGTGCCCTTGTTGACACCGTCGTGAAGGTCACTGAGACTCTTCACACCAATGTCCTGGAGAGAGTGCTGCACACCGGCAACGAGGTAAGGGACGAACTTGGTGACGGAGCCACGGTCAAGGACGGAGCCAGCGACACCCTGGGCCACAAGGACTGAGTCCTTCTCAGAGAAGTACCGAGCAGTACCCGCGTTGCTGGCCTTGCTGTCCTTGGCACCGCCGCCGGCCTTCCTGTCCTCCATGGCGGCGATACTGCCCATACCACGGTAGGCCTTGACGAGCTGTCCTTCGTTGCTAACAAAGTACTCACCGGGAGACTCGGTGGTGCCGGCAAGGAGACCACCCATCATGACAGTCGAGGCACCCATGGCAAGACCCTTGACGATGTGGCCAATGTTTTGAACACCACCGTCAGCGATGCAAGGAACGCCGAAGCGAGCAGCGAAGGAGCAGACGCTGCGGACGGCAGCGGCCTGAGGACGGCCGACAGCCATGACCTCCTGGGTGATACAAGCACTACCGCTGCCCATGCCAATTCTCAGGCCATCGGCACCGGCGGCAATCAGAGCCGCGGCTTGTTCCCGGGTCACGACGTTACCAGCGATAACATCAATCTCAGGGTGTGTCTTCTTCACGTACTTGATCATCTCGATCTGGTACATGCTGTTACCTTGGCTGCTGTCCAGTACGACGATATCGAGGCCGGCATCAACAAGTAGCTGAAGTCTCTGCTTATCTGCCTCACGGGTACCGATAGCAGCAGCGCAAATCAGCTGCTTAGACTGGGGAAGCTTAGAAGCCAGAGGGTAGTGGAGGTTCTTCATCAAATCGCTGCGGGAGAGCAACGACACGAGGTTACCATCCTTATCAACGATAGGGAGCTTCCCCTTCTTGGAGGAACGGAGGACTTCGTTGGCCTCGGACAAGGTGGTACCAGCAGGGGCGGTGACAAGGTCAGTGGACATGATGGCAGTGACCGGGTCCTTAGAGTTGGGGTGGAACTGGATGTCCCTGGAGGTGACCATTCCAACGAGCTTAGAACGGAGGGTTCCGTTTTCTGTGGGTAGTCAGCAACACGTCTAAATTCATGTGTCACGACGATAATTCAAGGTATATGGAGATCAGATAAATCTGTTTCTCTACAACGCAACTTTCGTTGCTCCAGTGGAACGAAAGTTATATTAAAGAAAGAGGGAAATCATCCCAGAACATTGGGCCAGTGCAGGGTGGATGGTAGAAAGTAAAAGTGTATGCTTACCAGTAACAGGGAAGCCACCGAATCCCCACTTGGTCTTCAGCTCTTTAGCCTCTCCAACAGTGGCCTGGGGAGAGAGCACAACGGGGTCCAAGATGAAGCCATTTTCATAACGCTTCACCTTCCTCACCATCTCCGCCTGATCTTCAGCAGAGCAGTTGTGGTGGATTATACCAAGACCACCCAGCAGAGCCATGTGGATAGCCATGTTGTGTTCCGTGACGGTGTCCATAGGAGAGGAAAGAAGAGGAGCCTTCAGGGTGACACGCTTGGTGACTGGGGTGTCTAGGGTGACATCCGAAGCAGGGAAGCCTGTCATAGACATGAATATGGGAGTCACGGACGGTTCAGAAATCGTCCCTTACCGATATAGCCCGGCAAGATGAGGAAGTCATTGTAAGTCAACGCCCCGTGCTTATCCGAATCGAGCAAGGTATCAACATCAAGACCATCTCTGGAGGTATAGTCCTTCTCCAGAACTTCGAGGGCCTTGGTGTGATCCTGGATCTCGGCCTTCATGGCCCGGCCAAGTGCATCACCGTTGGAAATAGGCATTTTCAAAGTAATAGAAAAACTCTACGGTTTAACTGTACTTCGCAGAGATTGAATGATAAAGAATGATAATCAACAGATCGTGAGAAACGTTCTGTTGATGGAGAAAGTCTTCCTTTCCCAAAGGAAAGAAAGAAAGAAAAAAGAAGAAAAATTCGAGGCACAAAAAATTGGCTTTTGTATCGGTTGCCGCACAGGCTAACAATCCCTGCAGAAAATATTCCGAAACAGGCTTAGCAGTGCTGCTGGACCCATCTGCCGCGTCACTTATTGGCTGTTAAACGAAATTTCTTCAAAGGCGGTAAAACGAGGGGCCAGGGTAGCACGCTGCTGAGGTAAGCCTTTTTATTCAATCCTTTTTAGTTCAATGAATTTTCATCTTGCCTGAGAGAGGTATAGATCGAGGTACTAAGGACCTTCCAGAATGAAGTAGTATTAGTACTAGACAACCCGTCTGAAGTCAATAGAAGGAGAGAGTCGTAGATTTGTAATCTCAGAATATTATCAAGACTAGTTCCGATTTACAACTTAAGAGGCGTTGAGTGAGATCTACCTTGTCTTTTAAAGCTATAATAAAATATGTATCCTAGTTGAACCCTTTACTCTACTATAGCACTAGTAGTAGTAGCTTGTACCTACAATCTACAGAGTATCAGCCTGCACGCTGGGTCTTTGCTTTCCTGAGAAGGAAGTCAGGTTATTCCTTTGTATGGTGGTTAGGCCAATGGTATTTCGCCGAAGAGATAGACCTGGGAAATTGATTGTCAACCAGTTTATGCTTGGATCTCATGTATATACATGTTCTATACATTCATTGGTTTTCAGGGATAGTGTTCACTTGATAGTTTACATTCATCCTTGTCTTTGTTTTTAGCCAGGAGTGACCACCATACGTCCCACTGTTTTCCTGGTCTTTGCTATCTGGTTATTGCCACACCATGACGCCAGAGTGACCGCAATTAAAAGGTCACACTCATATGTATATATTATATATCAACATGAAGGCCATGGAATGCTTTGTCACATCACTCACATACATTTATAACCCCAAAAAAACTGTCCAACCCTGTATTGACAACACGACATTACTCCACATAAATGAACCATGTCGTCCCAAATGGGTAAAGAAGGTGCTTTCCAAGTCCCGCAGGCGCCGCAGGCCCAACAGAAGCCAGGGTTAGTTGCGCAATCTACATTGATAATATGAGACATCCATGAACCTAAGTGAATACACTAGTCTGGAAAAAAATATGGCACCATCGAGTGAAGCGACAAAGCTGGAATCGAGTGGGAGTTTCGTTGAGTACACGGATTCTGGTAAACTGAAGGGCAAAAAAGTCCTCATCACCGGCGGAGAGTATGCCAAGCTTGTTGGAGTAACGGTTAACTTGTGAATATGCTTACAATGTTCCAGTTCAGGCATTGGCCGCTCGGTAGCAGCTCTGATGGCCAGGGAGGGGGCCGATGTTTCTATCTCATACTTGCCTGAAGAGCAAGAAGATGCTGAAGAAACCAAGCGATTAGTTGAGGCCGAGAAAAGAACATGTCTGCTTCTTCCAGGGGATCTATCTAACCAGGAGACATGTCGTAAGGCTGTCGAGGAGCATATCAAAAAGTATGCCTATCCCTCCTACCTTCGTGATTGACTTCAGAATTCAGTCTGAAGGGCCACCATCAATGGAGTCCATACTGATGTGCAAACTAGGTTCCAGAAATTAAACGTTCTGGTCAACAATGCTTCAAAGCAGTATATGTGCCAGGACTTGGCTGATATTGATCTCGATAAAGTGGAAGAGAGTTTCCAAACCAACATCATCCAGATGTTCGCCTTGTCCAAATTTGCTCTGCCCCATCTGTCACAGGGAGATTCGTACGTATATTGACTACTAGTGATATGAACTATCTTTGACTTACCAGGCCTATTTCAGAATTATCAACACCACGTCCACTGTAGCATTTAAAGGCTCGAAAGGACTGGTAGACTATGCAGCGACCAAAGGTGCTATTGTTGGATTCACCAGAGCTTTGGCCAAGCAACTGATGCCTAAAGGTATCCGTGTTAACGCTGTAGCGTAAGTTCTTGATCTTATGTCTTTCCTTTCCCCGCCTTTTCATGTTTTGCAAAGAAAGAGAGGATCTCACATATTCTCACAGCCCCGGTCCCGTCTATACGCCCATTCAAGTCGACACAAGGAATGAAGAGGACATGGAGGGCTTTGCTGCTGGATCTTCCATTGGTCGCCCTGGCCAGCCAAGCGAAGTCGCCACAAGCTTTGTCTTTCTGGCGAGTTCTGATGCTTCTCTTTACTGTAAGTCTATTCGAGCTTGGAGCTATTGTTAGGTTCATGCGCATTTGCTCACTAGCCCACACAGATGGTCAGATATTGCACTGTTATCCCTTAGGCGACTAGGAATGGAATCTGAGCAAAAGGAAATGCTCGTGGGAGTGTTACGTGAATTTGTGCTTATATATTAGTACATATAATACGAAACCATCATATATGTATATCAGTATATAATTTGACTGTAAACGGCCATAAGAATATTATGGGATAATGAAGAGATATATCCACTAATGCTGCAATATTGCAATCAATAACCTGACTTAAACACCTAATATATAAGCCACGGCGTTGATTGTGAGAGAGCACTATCCCATCCATCATCATTAACCCAGATGGCGATGCTCTCTACCTCCTCCTTCCCCAACTTAAGGTTATTGTATAAATGCTGTGCCCAGGGTCAGCACACAATGCTCACCAAATGGTAGTACAAAGTAGGATCGGCTCAAGCAACGCTTTACAATTGAACTTACTGGAAACAAGCCCTCCTCTGGTCTCGGCCCGCATACGGTGCCCTCGGGATTTTCCCATCGAAGATGTTCAGCTACACGCGCATACGGAATCCGTAGTACGTAGACAAGAGGCTCGTCTTTGAAGAAGAACTTGAGCGTATTAGGCACCTGGAATGATGTGGATAGGTGAATGAAGCCCGACTTCTGGTCGAGTTCACTGACGGGGAGTACCTCCGGAAGAGGTTCTCTGACGGGCGTCGAGGCAGGGACAAGTTTATAGATATAGTAAGGAGTGTGGTGGTCCGTCATATTGCTGATCAATCTTGGTTGGTGAGTCCAGAACAGTTTGGTGATAGTAAAGTAGATAGTCGTAGCGTATTTTACCCCTCCTGAAAATAATGGGGTAGGGTTGTTGATATACGTTGATAAGATTGGCGGCGAGGTTAGTGGGGACCACTGTGATTCAGCCTTACCTAAGTGGACGGATAATTAACTAACTCACCAATACCAAGGGTCGAGTATGGAGAAGAATGTCTAGAAACCTTCTCGAGTAGAATCACGACATGCAGAGCTATCTGTTTGTCTTTCATTGGAGGGGTTGAAGAATTTGGGTTAATTTTCGCTGATGGTTAGAACCAGTGAGAAGTTGGGCCGAGAGAATCAGGTGCTTGGGTATTGACCAATCTTTCTGTCTGCGACCCTACCTCGATACACCTTTGGTAGTATATTCCACATCATACCAAAGTTCTAATTCCAATACATTTCCTTCCCCTTCCCTTGGCTTTGTTCCTCGTGGCCATATCAAGCATTGAGTTATACGATGTAACGAAAGAAAAGCCTAAATACAATGATAGGAAGAAAGCCTTGTACATATATTACCACATTATCGAAGCCAAAATGCACTGCAATTACCAGTGGGTTTGGAAGGGATCAGAGCAAGTAGAAAGCTATAACCCAACATAGACTTAATCTAATATGACATGTGATGAGTCTTGTCCACGTTGCTCTTTTCCTGCATCGTAAAAATTATCCCGATTGTGGGTCAGTGATGGGTTGGTCAGAAAGCGTAGCTCGATGATAAACACCATATATTCTCTAGGTCGTCTTTTGCAAAGTAGCATCTACCTCACACTCAGCAGTTATATGTTTGCTGGACCTTATTTCAATGATTTTTAAACGAGATCTGCTTTTTCATTCTATTACTGGTGTGCCTGGGGCTAGCTGTCTGCACGTGAGGCGATCGGGTGGCTGGGATGATCGACGTCACCAGATAGGAAACCGTGGCGCATCACCTGGACCGTGGGGCTATACCCAATCGGGAGATTTGTTTTCCTCGCCGGTGTTTCGACCGATTTACTTTCCCTCGTCTCCCCGCTTCTCTCTCACCATCATCATCACTCAATTTTTGAGACCCTGAGAGACCGAAGGATTGGGAAGTCGCATTCTTTGTTAGTCTGGGGTTGTACTTTTTGTTTCTCGCCTCTTTTCTTATTCTCTCTTTTTTTTCCATCCCGCCAATTTATCTGCTTATCTTCGAATCAGGTATCAGCGGGAACCCAAAATACATCCCGTTTCTATATCAACCCGATTCTCCCTCGCAATTCTTTCCCGTTACCATAGGCCAATGCGGTTCCTCCCTTGAATCAGCATTCCTATCACTGTACTAGTCCACCAACTACTCGCGCACATTACTGCTTCGCTTGAGAAGCAGGTATGCGGCCAATTGAAGTTGGGACTTTCCTATTTTCTTTGACTTTCACATTCTTCAATACAGAACGGTACCAGTGATGTCAAGCCATTCGGCCTCTCTTCGGCGTACCCAGACGGATTTTCCGGTCCAAACATCAAGTCCACTCCGTCATGGCTCGACCACATCTACAAGTTCATCAACGTATTCTATCTCCACCAGTTCGTTTGCTCCTAGTCGCACGAGCACAGTGTCTTCCACTGCTTCCGTGGCCTCCACACCCAGCATTGGTCACAAACGAGGGAAGAGTGAAATAAACACCATGAGCGCCGAAAAATTCTCGGGAATGAAGTCTGACCCGAGCCGTTGGTCGAACGCCGGAACAACATACGAAAGCGTCCGCCGCTCATTGCGACCACTTTCTCAAGCGCCAAATGCCACCACCTCCCCCGCTAAACAAGCCTACGGCCACTCGAGGAGCCGGACGATAGATAATCCTCAGTACTGGAAGGAGAACCGCCCCCAAACGCCCGAATCTCGCAACGGATACCACGCGCCGAAGGAGGAGTCCCAGGATGCGTACGCACTTCAATCCCCAAGGTCGCCTCACGATTATAACTCGGATGCCGTTTCGCCTCAAACACGGCCCCAAGCCAGAGCACATCATACTCATAGCTTGTCCACCTCGCATCCACCTCCGTTGACGACTACTCTATCTACACCCGAGCTGGAAACCTTCCAAAAATCGTCAACAGGTCATCTGCGCACATTATCGAAGTTCGCGCAGTCAGGCGAAACTGATGATTTTGCCTTACTCAGTCCTTCTGTAGTGGGCTTGCAGGGGCGACGACGTTTGAAGCGCACTGATTCAATAGCAGGCACTAGCGATGTCAGTGCTAACCGAAGGAAGAACGCATCGTCATGGGCCGCCGGAAATTGGATGGACAAGCAGCGGCAATTTTTACAGGCTTATGAGTACCTATGCCATATCGGAGAAGCCAAAGAATGGATTGAAGAAGTCATCCAGAAACAAATTCCACCAATTGTTCAGTTGGAGGAGGCTCTCCGAGATGGTGTAACGCTTGCAGAAGTGGTGCAATCCATGTATCCGAATCGCATTCTTCGAATTTTTAGGAGTTCCAGGCTGCAATATCGACATTCCGACAATATAGCTCTGTTCTTCCAACTTTTAGACGAAGTGGGGCTACCGGAGCTTTTCAGATTCGAACTGATTGACCTGTATGAGAAGAAGAACATTCCAAAAGTTATTCACTGTGTCCACGCACTATCATGGTTGCTGTTCAAAAAGGGTCTTGTTGACTTTCGGATGGGCAACCTTGTTGGTCAATTGGAGTTCGAGCACCATGAACTTGAGCAAACACAGAAAGGCCTTGACAAGGCGGGAGTGAGCATGCCTAGTTTCTCGGGCATGGCCGCGAATTTTGGCGCCGAACCGGAACCCGAGCCAGAGCCGGAGCCAGAGTCTGAGGAGGATCGAATTGAACGAGAGTTGCATGAGAATGAAGCCTCGATCGCCGAATTCCAGGCTCAGATCAAAGGTGCTATGCTGCGGCTGAAGCTGGGCAATCTTATGAATGGCTTGTGGGACTTCGAGCATCTGCTAATCGACCTGCAGTCAAGAATACGGGGAGAGTGGGCCCGTCAGATCGTTCAATACCGTCTAGATATGCGGGCGTTCGCTGTGAACCTGCAAGCAATTTGTCGGGGTTTTATTGTGCGATCTCGCCAGAAGGACGACATGGAAAGCTATCAAGCCCAGGAGCATGATGTCTTGCAACTGCAGACACTTATAAGAGCCTCTAAGGCCAGAGCACAAGTGAACTATCTTCGAAGTCAGGCGAGAAGAGAGGAGTCGGGCATCAAAAAAATCCAAGCCGCCATCCGAGGAGCACTGCAACGCAAGGCTGTTGGCAACCTTTACCACGGTACAAGGGATGCAGATGACCAAATCCGATTATTACAGGCCGCGATCAGAGGAGCACTGCAACGAAAGGTTATTAGCGATATCTATCACGAGACAAGGGATGCAGAGGATCAAGTTCGACTATTACAGGCTGCCATCCGAGGTGCTTTACAACGTAATAGAATTTCAAAGCAATGCGAAGAGACCCAATCCGCTGAAGATGCGATCAGAGATCTTCAGTCTCTCACTCGGGGTTCTCTTCTACGACAGAAGATGAGTGCTCAATATGCGGAGATCGACAACGCCCGAGGAACTGCGGAATTGCTGCAGGCAGCGATTCGAGGCTCGCTGACTCGAAGGTCTATAACTCAGCTAAAAGACTTACTTGTTCAACAAATCCCTTCAATTATCATATTCCAATCGGCTGCCAGAGCTTTAGCCGTCAGAGAACACCGGTCGCGACTTGCGGAAGCCCTTGGAAAGGCAGAAGACCAACATATCGCGTTGCAAGCCATGGCTCGTGGTAATGCCGTAAGGGATCAGCTTGAGTCTCTTCGCGGAGCGCTGGCGGAACACGTGCCATCTTTCATTAGTCTTCAGAGCATACTCCGGGCGAGGGCTGTTCGGTCCTTCTTGGAGTCTCGACAAAGGTCGCTGAGAAATGAGGAGTCTTCTATTCTTGAGTTGCAATCGATGGCTAGGGGCTCTCTTTTGAAGCGACGCTTGGAAGCCGATGCCGACGCACTACAAGAACAGGAGCTTACAATCATTGACCTACAGGCCCTTGCTCGAGCTGCAGTTCTGAGGATTGAAGTCGGTGGTATACTTGAGGAACTTGATGATTGTGATGATGAAGTCAGTCAGCTACAGGCGCACATAAGAGCTATGCTTGTCCGGGTAGATGTTGGACAATCCCTAGCCGATCTTGCAGTCGAGGAAGACGTGGTTACAGACCTCCAATCACAAATAAGGGGACACCTCGTACGATCAAAATTCGAGGAGAAACGTCGCTACTATCGACAGAACATGGACAAAGTTATCAAAGCACAGAGCTTTGTGCGAGGTAGAATCCAAGGCCAGGCATACAAGAGCCTCACAAGTGGAAAGAATCCTCCCGTCGGAACGGTTAAAGGATTCGTTCATCTGCTGAACGATAGCGAGTTTGATTTCGACGAAGAGATAGAGTTTGAACGGATGAGGAAGCATGTGGTTCAACAGGTCCGCCAGAATGAGTTGGCCGAACAATATATTAGCCAGCTCGATATCAAGATCGCTCTTTTGGTGAAGAACAAGATCACACTTGATGAAGTTGTGAAGCACCAGAAGCACTTTGGTGGTCATGTTGGGAGCCTTTTGCCGAATAGGGAAATCTCTTCAAAGGACCCCTTCGATCTCAAAGCCTTGAACAAGACGTCAAGAAGGAAGCTTGAGCAATACCAGGTGTTCTTCTTTCTCCTCCAAACTCAATCTCAGTATCTCGCGAAGCTTTTCGGAAGGCTACGTGAATTGAACACGTCGGAGAAGGAGTATGAGAGAATCCGACACTTGATGATGGGACTCTTTGGGTACTCTCAGAAGAGGCGTGAAGAATACTACCTCATCAAACTACTTGCTCGTTCTGCACGAGAAGAGATCGAGAGCTTTACTTCCCTTCACGACTATCTTCGCTGCAATTCTTTCTGGACAAAGCTTTTCGCATCATACATGAAATCTCCCCGTGACAGAAAGTTCATGCGCGATGTGTTGGGTACCGTCGTAAAAGATAATATTATCGATAACCCGGAACTGGACTTGGAAAGTGACCCGATACAAATCTACCGCTCAGCGATCAACAACGAAGAGCTACGTACTGGTAAACGCAGCCGACGGCCCCTCGAGATTCCTCGGGAAGAAGCGATCAGGGATCCCGAAACAAGAGCGACATTCATCCAACATCTACAGGATCTCCGTGATATTGCCGACCAATTCTTTGCAGCGTTCGAGGAGCTCCTATACCGCATGCCGTTTGGAATTCGGTACATCGCGAAGGAGATGTACGAATGTCTTCTTTCCCGATTTGCGGGCGAAGATCCAGGATTCATTCTTCAAACGGCTGGGCATTGGGTGTGGAAGAACTACTTCCAGCCGGCATTGATTGAACCCGAGAAGCACGGGGTTATTGATCGGGGTTTGACCCAGGAACAGAAGCGTAACGTTTCTGAGATTGCCAAAGTGGTTGCTCAAGTGGCCTCTGGGAGACTTTTCGGTGCGGAAAATGTCTATCTTCAGCCGTTGAATAGCTACATTGGGGATTCGATTCAACGCCTTGGCCATATTTGGGGTAACAGTGAGTAAACCCTCTTTGCAGTACAATGTGTCATGGAAGCTAATTTATTCGCAGTGATCTCGGTACAAGACGCTGAGGCTTATTTCGATATCGATGAATTCAACGACCTCTACGCCAAAACAAAACCCACCTTGTACATTAAGTTGTCCGATATCTTCTCCATCCATCAACTTGTGGCATCTGAGATACACCATATATGTCCGAACCCCGATGATATCTTGAAGGAGGTTGTTCGTGATCTTGGAAACGTAAAATCCAATGAGAATGAGCTGATGAGTGTCAACTCTTCAGAAATCAGCCTCACTCTAAATCCTAAGCTTGCACAAGTTGAAGGTAGAAACCCCCTACCCCTACCTTTCTTTCCCGTGTATTTAGCACTAACGAGTTGTATGTAGATCCGGAAGCTGATGTGAAGGCCTTATTTATGGAAACAAAACGCTGTATTCTTTACATCATACGAGTACAGTCCGGTGCTAACCTAATGGAGATTATGGTCAAGCCCCCGACTGAAGAGGACGAAGAAAAGTGGATGACGTTGGTCCGGGACGAGTTGAGTGCAAACAACACAAGGCGAAGCGCGTACGCCGAGGCAAATACGCTTACGGATATTGCATCCATGACTTACTCGGAACTGAAGCGCACTGCGCTCGAAAACATCATACAACTTGAGCATACCGGGAAGATCCGCCGAGACAACCACTACCAAGATCTCTTGAATGCCATTGCCATCGATATTCGAACCAAGCACCGCCGGAGGATCCAACGAGAGCGAGAGCTGGAAAGCGCTAGTTTAACACTAGCCCGTCTTAATGACCAAGCCGCCTGGTTGGAGCAACAGTTCAAGACATACAACGACTACATTGAGCAAGCAATGGTGACATTGCAGAACAAGAAAGGGAAGAAAAGGTTCCTCATGCCATTCACCAAGCAATGGGACCACCAACGGGAGCTCCAGAAGACTGGCAAAGTGTTCAAGTTTGGTTCCTACAAGTATTCTGCTCGAAACCTGGCAGACAAGGGTGTCTTGGTCCACTGGAAAGGCTACACAGAACGTCAATGGGACCGTGTCGACCTAACCATTTCCAGCAACGAAGTCGGAGTCTTCACTCTTGATGGAAGTAGTGGCCCAATGATGGTACCAGGAGCGAACGCACAGGTGCCGTTGGATGATTTGCTGCAGGCACAGTTCAACAATATGCAGTTCCTGGACTTCTTCGACGGGCAGTTACGAGTCAATGTCAACCTTTTCTTGCATTTGATTATGAGAAAGTTCTACAACGAATGATTTCGACGCATTATAGAACTTTTTCTCTTTTCTTTACTTTCTCTTCTTCATTACTCACTTTCAGTTTTTCTACTCCCCTGGCCACGCCCATGATATCCCTTCCTGTTTATGATATGTCAGACATGAAATAGAGGCGTATCCGACACAGGATACAAAGCCATCATTCTCTACGTTCTATTTCTTCGAAGATAACCCGTTTGTTTTCGCTTGTCGTTGTTTTGACCTCCTATGATGATTACCCTACATTTCTCTACGTCAACCTCCTGTTATGATTTACGCAGACGATTTTATGTATGTATGTATTTGAGTAGTGTTTAGTACATGATGAAATGTGTGATTTGATTACAAAAAGTCTTAAACTAGTCGTCTAGAGCAATTCGTTAATCAGTTAATCAAGCTGTAACAATACCCATCTTATTACCCTCTCACAACAATGGGTACTCAGGGGCTGCCACGTGACCCGGTGGTTGTCTTTGAGCCCAACAGTGATGCCAAGTGGATTGATTCCTTGACTCCCGCCATCATCCAAACCACCTCGAGATCCCTACTCTTGACCGTTCATATTCTTGATCTGATTGACAGTGCACGATATCCTACCCGTGCTGACTACGTCATGGATCTTTCCAATCTCAAGGAACAAGTCAGCAACCTGACCTTGTATGATCTCAAGGCGGGAGTCCGCAAGGTACAGAATGGTAAGTCCCGCATCATATACCGGCTTGCCTCATATGCCAGTCCTTCCGTTGCCGCGCGATATGCCAACGCAGAACACATGCTAATGGCCCTAGCCGTTATGAATTACACCGAGATGGAATCCAAGGTTCGTGTCACACTCCCCGAAGTTCCGTCCCTCCGACGAAGCTCCGTTATACATCTATACATACGTACAAACCAAGTGGCCTTCGGAAATAGTCGCTCATGTTCATTAGGTTCGGGAAGCTACAAACAACGAACCTTGGGGCGCCTCGACTACATTGATGCAAGAAATTGCCAACGGAACCCATAGCTAGTCAGTCACTCACCTGTCCGCTATGGCACTGAGCCCGGTTGCTAATCATTTTACTCGGTGATGCAGTCAATTACTCAACGAAATAATGCCGTTGATCTACAGACGATTCACAGACAAAACCGCGGAGGAGTGGCGACAGATCTACAAGGTAAGACTTCGCCGGCCGACTTAGATCTCTAATGGACGTGTCTGATGCGGTGTTTCGTGAACGTGTAGGCGCTTCAGCTTTTGGAATTCTTGATCAAGAATGGGTCGGAACGAGTGGTTGACGATGCGCGGTCTCACATGTCCCTTATCCGGATGCTCCGCCAGTTCCACTTCATTGATCAAAACGGAAAAGATCAGGGTATCAATGTGCGCAACCGAGCATCGGAATTGGTCAAACTTCTAGGTGATGTGGAATTGATTCGCTCGGAAAGGAAGAAGGCCAGATCCAATCGCAATAAGTTCGGTGGCTTCGAGGGGGGATCTATGGGAGGAGGAATGTCCATGGGAGGTGGAATGGGAGGGGGTATGTCCAACTCGAGATATGGGGGCTTCGGGAGCGAGAGCTTATCGTTCGGCGGATACAGCGGTGGTGTCTACGGTGATGGTGGTGGATTTGGAGGCAACTCGAACGACTTCCAGGATACTGCCCCTACACGACGAGGCAACCGATTTGAAGAATACGACGAGTATGATGAAGCAGATGCCGCTCCGGCACGGCGGCGTGCGACCAGCCCGCCCCGCGCTCGACAGACAAAGCAACCGGAACCACCGAAACCAAAAGCACATGAACCAGACCTTTTTGACTTTGGCGACGATGAACCTGCTACAACATCTGTCAGTGCCGGCAAGAAGCCTGCAGGCAGTAACGGTTTGGATGTGCTGGATGCCAACCCCATCGATGACGATGACTTCGACGATTTCCAGTCTGCAACTCCCGCACCAGCACCAGCACCAGCCTCAGCGGCGTCGAACCAGTTTGGTATTCCTCCACCAGCAAATACCGTCAGCACCACCTCGAGCACCCAATTTGCTGCGCCGAAGCCAGTGTCCGCCGCGCAAGGGACGAACTTGAACGGACTTGTTGGGTTTACCTCGATGACCCCCACTCCGACTTCAAGCACAATGGCATCTCCGACACTCTCGCAAAGCTCTATGGTGCAGCCACAGAAGCCGGCGCAGCCCAAGCTTACAGGGTTCCAGGCCGCCACGCCGAACTACTTCACATCCGTTTCAACTATGCAGCCCCAAGCGGGAATCTCCAACCACCGGCCAGGGATACCATCCACCTCATCCTTCACATCTGCCATTTCAAACTCCCCTGCAGCGGCTAAACCAACCGCATCGAAATCTTCGGGCGGTGATGCGTTCGGATCGCTGTGGTCCAGCGCCAGTGCCAGTGCAGGACTGCAGAAGTCAAACGCGAATGCAAGCAAAGGGCCTAACCTGGCAAGTATGGCAAAGGAAAAAGCAAGTGCAGGCATCTGGGGGGCACCTGCAACTTCCAGCTCTCCCTCATTTAGTCAAAGTCGGACGACGCCCCAGCAAGGGCCGAAGACCGGCAGCTCCGGGCTGGATGACTTGCTTGGTTAGCCTTACCTGCCTGTTCTCTCCACCGTGCTTCTTATTTGAATTTCTTCTTGCTGAGCAATATTTGCAATACTATTGCGATTTCACTTTCTTCATTTTTATTTTCAAGCAACGAATCATTGGTAGCACACGACGCCAGGCCGTCCCTCCAAGTTCTGTATATCCAGACGGTCACGATAGCTCTAGTTTATTCTTTGCATGGAGTCGAGGCTCGGGAAAATATGTAATTTTTTTGCTATCAAAGCTCTCGACAAACCAAAATAATTTTTTCATTTAGGCTGCAACAAAGACGAAGTAAGGTTTCCAAGCCAATTTTGATGGCACCCAAACTGTGCAAGGGACTGGTCTCCAAGAAAGCAACCCTAACACGAGAGACTCAGCGACTCGATGAAAAAGAAAACAGAGAGGACAAAAGAAAATTAAAAGGAAAGGTTACAACCATGGTACAAGCTCACTGGACTCATGCCACCCTTCACTCTTAACCAATCAAGGGGTTAAAGTGAGTACATACCTCAGTCAACCCGTCCCAGCAATCCTCGTATTTACCCTGCAGACTCTCGACGATCAGCACACGCCAAGACTCTTCATGAGTCTATACGACCAGCCAGCGCTGTGGAAATTGCGATTGAAATCTCTGCCGATCAATCCTTTCAATGAACATTGGAGCCATAGACTCTGTCCTGGGGTTCTAGCCAATTGATCGTTGTGGCCGGGACCACTAACCCTGAGATTGACATTTTCGGGTCGTATCGACTGAACGTAGTTGTGTTTTGGGAAGGAGATGAGGCTGAGGGTGCTATTCTTTGGTGCTTACTTTATGGCTTTACCAGTGATTAAAGTAAAGTAAAAGAATAAAGGGTTTAGCTAGGGTAGTTCGTGCCATGCCAAATGCCCGTATATCTCTCTGTCTATCTGCATGCGTATAGGGGCTATTCTCCTGGTTCTTCTTCGTTCTCTTCCCTACCTACATCCATTAAAATAACTTGTCTCTATATAATAAACCTGGGCTCTACGACATGTACATCGACCCCTTCCTCTCAAACGGGATCTACAATGGTCTTTTCCCCCGAGCAACATACGATTCCTGCTACGGAGGAATAGGACAAGGAGAATGTCGAGCCTCATCAGACTGTACCTCCTCCATCCCTTTCCAAACATCAAAAAGGGGGGACCAAACCTAACGACAAACCAGGCAAAGGACTCGTCTTCTCAAACCAATGCACCGATACCCCCGGTAACGAGGTATGAGTCTCCACCACCACCACATCTCCCCCACAAGAAACCATGTAACACAATACGAAACAGTGCTGCCTCCACCGCCGCTGCACAGTAACAGAAGGAACAGGCTACTGTCGAGACACCCATAACCAAACCTGCGACGGGGGAGCATACTTCGCCGGGGCTCCTGTATCTCTCCCTCCTCATGCATCCATCCATCTATCCATGTCCTAAGAAGACAAAAAAAAAACATGCTAACGAGGCCCGTAGCCATGGCCATGCCCCGGAACTAGCGCTATCCAATGTTGCGTGAAATATGAGAATATGGCGAATGTGACGTCGACGGCATCGGCGTCGGCGACTACAATGACCACAAGGATATCTACATTAGCGTCGAATCCTACGTCTGTGTCTAGTACAGCGGCGGCGGCCACGTCGACGGCTGCGTCGAAGACGGGTCTCATGGGATCTCAGGTTGGGGGGATTGTGGGTGGTGTTGTTGGTGGTGTGCTTATCTTTGGGATTGTGGCTTTGGTGTCCTTTTCTCGTAGGAGGAGGGCTCAGACGCAGGCGGTACCGGACACTGGTCATTCGGGGTTGGATGGGCCCGTGGATGGGGGAGAGAAGGATGTACCTATGTTGGGGGGGAATATGAGGCAGGAGATGGATGGGCAGGGGGGGTCGGCGTTGCATGAGATGGGTGGTCTTAGAGATGATGGTGGGAAGGGGATAGAGAGGGAAGGTGTGTCGGAGTTGGAGGGGGAGAGGACGGTTGTTGCTGAGTTGGATGGGGGGTTTACGGGTAGGAATCCTGGAGCGAAATGAGGTTGAGGGTATATGTATGTATGTATATATATATATAACTTCATGCGGTTTAATGATAATGGTAACGTTGAACATAGCTTTGGTAACATTAAGGTAATATATATAATAAGCATCATTGGTTCTTCACATATACTATACTTGATTCTCATTTCCGTCCTGAAACATATCAGACGATGTGTCAAATCTAATGCATTATGCGACGCCGACGCTGAAAAATACAATATAAACATATTTACAAACCACTAAAGCCCATAATCTGATGTGAATGCCACCTTGCTAGCACTCAATGCGAGCAATGACCTCTCACAGGATAGACATCATCCATGATCCTCGATTATATCATGGAATGCGTGCCCACTCCAACCACTACCATATACCTAACTCGCAGGTCTTTCTGCTGTCATATAAACTGAGAAGTTCCAACCGGGGAACTAAGAAAGCAAATAATTGATGTAGTTTGTGCCTTGAGATCGACCATCACAAGATGCTCAAGTAAAGCATTCGCTCGAAATAGATTCGGTGGAGCTGCCGCTCCGTATGACAGGTCTCATAATATAGTTCTGTGTACCCCCACTCAATAATGAATGTATCATGTCTTCATCGCCATGTTGACATCCTGATGTGTGTTCTCCGTAATTTGCTTGACCCTGTCACCCCCTGGTTCAGTGCTGTCCTTCTCACCATTAGTGACATAGCCAGGCTTATTAACCTGAGTTGGTGTTGTCTCCTGGTGGTAACCCGTGGAGTCGGGATCAAGGTGAGTATCGACCGATAACTCAGGATCTGCATCACCGTTCAACGATGTCAGTCCTCCTTCAATATCCCGAAGCAACCGAACGAACTCTTCCGGTACCAAGCCGCTTTCACCGGTCCGCGGATCCTCGGCAACTAGCCAACCCTGACCATGTCTGTAGGAGACGAAAATTACCTGGCCCTCGGTCAAGGGAAGTTCATTCTCATGCTCTCTAGTGAAGTCAAAAAGCGCAACAGCTTTTCCATGCATCTCTTCGTCCGGACATCCTACGGCAAATTGGAAGTCGCCATTGTACCGATCACCAGTATAATCATCCTCCTCCGATTCGTATTCCACATCAGGGTCATAGCTCTGATAGCCTTCATAAGGACCCGCATATGAGTGTCGGCTCTCATTCGCCGGGTATGTAACATACTCGCCACCAGGGCCGTCGTCTGTTTCATCCTCATCATTCACATAGTATGTCTCGCTACCGTCAGCGTGCGTGCCAACATACATCCCGCGATCAGCCTCTCCCAAGTAACTCACGCCCCCTTGTTGACCAGTGCTCCTCTTTCGCCCTCCATTTAGGTCCGTTCCAGTAGATTTGTTCTTCCGGTGACGAGGCGCAGAAAAGACCGGACTGTGGAGATCTTCATCCTCACTGTATGGTGGGCCATCGCCGAACGACATAGCAGGAAGTTGCTGGTGTCCATAGCTGTGGTCAGTGCTCCATGGTCCAGTGGACCATTGTCCACGCGAGCTATCCCACGGGGCCGGGGGATCAGACAGGCGCCGCTGCTCACTCGCCGGGGTTGACGCACCCGACGCACGAGGTGGCAACGGGCCGTAGTGTAGAGGATGGGTCGGCGGATACGCGAAATCTCGCACGAGAGCGTACGCCAAGCTGGAATGAAAGATTGGGAAGACATGCGATCCGGGACGCGACCGGTTCTGAGAGGCTAGGGAGACGTTGGAGTGCGTGGAAAGACGGTCTTTCGCATACGAAGACGATCGCTGACGAATAGGCCGTTTGACAGTGGTGTCAGTGACTATAGGAGGTAAGACCGCTAGGTTGGAAGGAGAGTCATCCTGATGGGACGGGGATGGCGACGCCATAGAAGCCATAGTTGCGGTCATAGGTCATAGGTCTTTTCAGAGAAGAATTAGCGTGAAAGATGATTGCGTGTCAAAGATTTGGTGCGAAGTAAGAGAATTCGGATGTGATCGCTAGGGCCAATTTCGAAACATTTACGCCCTAGTTTGGCATTGCGATCGTCCACCCGCAATTCTACTAAACTCGGGGCAGAGAAGAACAGTTGATCTCAACAAGACGTATCTGAGAGATGATCTTCACCAGATAAAGGAATGAGTGGGAGGAACAACGACGAAGGGAGCATGCGACTCAGAGGGGCACCGGCGAACTCCTTGCGTGCAAGCACGATGCGAGCTGGTATTGTTATACTGTGGACGCTGAGCTGGAAAGGTCTATCCAGGAACACGATGGCACAGAGAGAGAGAGAGTCAAAGTAGACGCCAGGGAAATGAGGTGGGTTCAATGGGTCTGTCGACACGCCTACAGTAACTGGTAGGCGACGATAGGTTCGAGCGCGTGTATTGATCGTGAACCACCTCGGGATGGTTCGAGGGGTATTGTTCTTTTCAATGGTCGAACAAAAATTAAGGAATCCTCCGAATAAGCGACTAGAATCGAGAGGGGGTCAGTAATGTGGTGGCCAATAACCAGTGGGTGCTGCAAAAATGCGGTTTCGAGCGTTTCGTCCCGCGCTTGCTGGTCGAGAGCAAAATGGGGGTTCTAATTATAGCAGCAGAGCAAAGCGCCGCTGTCAGTGATGGCGACTATCGAAAAAGTACTGCTGGCGCAAACTAGATTAGAGGGCGTTAACGAGAAAAAAAGGGTGGGAAGGAGTATGGCTTGCAGGATTAGGATCGGGATAAGGAAATTGTACGGTGGAGGGACCCAGAGAAGGAGAGAAGGCTTGTTCGGAGATTACTTACACTTGAAGACTGGACTTGAAGCGTTAAGGATCAACGAGGCGCAGTCGGCTGCGTTGTGGAGTTTCTGCTGCCACTGGGAGATTCAAAATTATTCGCTCGACAGGGCATCGCAGATGCAGGGAAATTAACTGCAATGCAGAAATATAATCCGGGCCTGATGGTCTGAACACCAGCTAAGCAGTTACGTCTCAATCACAATTGTCATTCGCACTTGGTTCATGACAACAACTTCGACACTATTTTCTTTCTTTCGATGCGGGCACATGCACGTGACCCACGATTAGCGTGTTTCAGAGTCGAATGCCTGGAGCCATTCCGCATTGGTTTCCTTGAATGCCTCAAGGTGCAGGTACATACACACCTCCTCGCATCCGATGGTAATGTTATATTTATTTAGGTGGTTGTCACCACCCTTACTTACATCTACAGAGATCGGAAGTAAGGAAGGACATTTAAGTTCTACTGGTGATCTCACTTATGGCTGGCTTTTCGATACCTTTCTAATTGGTCCAGACAAGCTTTCTTACTGAACTGGGAGCCTCGTTATACTTCAAAGAATTCTTTCGATTACAAGAGATATTGTCCGAGATGTGATGGCATTACTAATGCTCTAATAGGCCAGGCCTGCCTGACCGGATTTCAATCACAAGAAAAGCCTGATTCATGTTCTTTGTTTCCATCCACCCTCAGCCAAAGGATTAACGCCAGAAGAAACAAATTACGAATCTATTCGCAAATATGTAGATGCAAGGGACACTATGTCTCTCTATTCTCAGCTGCGATCCGCGCTAGCTGAACAACCACTTGGAATGATCGTCTTCATCATTGTCACGAAGGATGTTACTGTGGCTATTCCCTGTGATGCTGTTGGGAATTTAGTAGGCAAAGATCCACGCCCGCTGGGTGTCATCGATGGGGCTGCCATTGAAGAGATTGGAGTAGGAAGTTGTATAAGCCTTGGACTCGTGGGTACCTTCGAGGCTCCTGCTATCGAAGAGCTAGGTGCAGATCCAGGGGAAGCACCAGAGCCAAAGATTTCCTCGAATTGTGATGGGATAGCGGCTCGATTCAAAGATTGATCTTGGGTATAGTTTGCCGCCACCTGCAACTGTGTTCCGGAGCTGGCCAGCATATCGACATCCATGCAGGATGTATAGATCTCCGACAATCCTTGGGGCGCCGTAGGGCCAGGCTCAGTCGGCCAGTCCCAAACCCAATACAGAGCATACGGTTTCCCAGGTGGTGTATTAGACGGTAATCGGATATCGTTCTGGCACCATAAATCGGCCCCCATTGGGTCCTCGCGGGCATGAGGAAATTGGGCTTGGCGTGTCTTTGAAATTTCGCCGTCATTGACCTGATAGCAACGGCCATCGTCGTAGTTCTGTATTGACAGGAGGATGCCACGTTTGTCACCCCCTGTGCCCTCTTTATTCCATACGTTGTGGACATCCAGAAACTTCTCATCCTCTTTTGGGTCGGCCGTGCCATAGACATAAACAGTGCCGCGGTTCGGTGGCTTTCCTAGTGTATTCTGGGGTAATGTGACATGGCCATTTTCTTGATAGCGGAGTGAGATGGCAGCGCCAGCGCTTGCTTGCAGTCGTGGACTCCCGTCGGACTGCACCTGTTTCCGTTGAGTCTCTTTGCAGAGATTATCGCTGGGCGATATTCTTGGCTGAGGAAGCCGGTACATCATCTTAGAGTCTTGAAAGTCAGGAGCTGAGCGAGATACATATCCTCGTGGATACCCCGGCGATCCGACGAATGTGCCGTTTGGTGCGATAACCGTGAGCTGCTCAACCCATGAATGAGCGTTGACTGATGGGGCCAGAAAAAAGAAAAAAAGCAGCCCCAGGCCGCTTTTCCAAGTAATGAGCTTGTGAGGCATGTTTTTTGTATGTATTTACCCTCTTTGATGACTTGGACTATGAGAAAGAATGCAATAAGACACCGACCAGCGGGGCGTATGGAGTTCAAATTCAATCTAGGCCATGCATCAGCGAGTCTGGAACAAGCGACTAGAAGAGGATTTAAGACTACCAACACGTCTTAAATATTTATAGTGCCCTGGGGCTTTCTTTATTCTCCTAGGAAAATTCCCTTTGTCTTCTTCTGCCACAATTGTATTATTGTGGAATCGGTCTCTTGAATAGATCTTCAAAGAGAGACAATGCCGAGAGACCTACAATGAGACATGAGAAACCGGTATTCACCGAAGGCAACTGACAATAAATATACAACAATAAAGGTATCCTTAAGAGGGCCACATCTGGCTTGCCGATGAGATCCTTCCAATAGATTTCCCGTCCTCGATTTTAAGCGGGATGTAGGGACCATTGTGGTCCCCCCAGGGATTCACTCGAAACACAATAGAAAAGGCGAGTCTATGAAAGTATCAATAGAAACACCAGGCTCCTAGATGGCGCTAAATGACAAGAAGTAGGATACAGACGATCACAGCCAATGAATAGGCCCCTCAACGTTTTTGTCCAGGCACATTCTACTGATTAATGTGTTACGGAACTATGCAAGTCGGCCGCTTCCTGCCTGTTGGTTTGACCGATTCAGAAATCCGCCATACCTGACCAACACGATAGGGTATCGTGAAGTTCCAACTGTCTTCGGATCGGGACCACCTGCCTGTCATCTCTCTAAATAGTAGCGGCGCTTATCTGCCTCGGATGAGGCTCCCCTAGTCTCATGATCCTGGACATGATTCTATGTCAACCCCAGTGTTGCAGAAGGACGAACACTGAAGACAAGCGAGATCATTCATTGGCTCCGATCCTGTAACTTAGCGTTAAGATTGGGTTTTGTCAGTTGAGATCTGGATAATAACGCTATTGAGGCGGCACAGTCTGTCCCTTGCCCAATTTGAGACGCAATCGGACCGCTGCAAGTCATAACGAGGCATGGTCATAATTTTAGGATGCCAAAGACATTGGGCGCTTGGGCGTCCGTCATGTATTGGCAGGAGTCCCTAGGACACCCCTTCAGCCCCACTTTAGAGGGCACGGCGCGAATGGAAACAATGCGGCCTTTCTTGACAGCATGGACAGGTACTTCTTCAAAAGTTTAGGTGGGAGATAAAAATAAATAAAAAATAATGCGGTCTAACGCTCTGTAGATCATCCAGAGTTGTAGTAATAGTATGGAAAAATAAAAAGCTCGTAATCGTCAACATGTATGGGACAATATGAGTGTGTCCTGTGCTTCCACTTTGTCAATTTATGCAGCTTGTCGGTAACTGATAACCCTTCAGATAGTACTCTCTACTAAGAAGAAAGAGTTCATGCATACAGTATTTGTTTAACTCCGATCCGGCATCGGTGCTTGAAGCCCTCGTACGGTCTCGCATTCCCTTCCAAGTTGCTTGGCGCGCACAGGAATCTCCACATAAAATCGGTATTCATTGTCTTGGTCACTTCGGCTCGCTTGCTACTAACTTTCTCTGGATTAAGTAGTACCAAGTCACACGCGTCTTTCGAATGCTCGACCCATCAGTGTATCCCGATGGTTCCATTGCTGATGGTCAGCTTCTATTGTTCCTCCTCTTCCCTCTGCTGAGACACAATCGCAGACCGAGAGAGAAAAAGAAATAAAAAAACAGAAAGAGAGCAACCCTCCTTCTCAGGGCTACAGACCTCCATATGACGTGAGCCAATATGGGAAAGGGTATTGGTTCGAATGTAGGGTTAGTCAGATTGAGAATGTCCCATACAATTGACTCGTATTTGGATCAGCTGGCTTGAGGCTCTTATGCCTTTCTAACATCTCGATTAGGAGTCCAGATATTCTTTCTTTTAGTGACCCAGATTCTTCTCGTGCAGCGATACACGGATGTATCACACGTGGAATTTTTAACGGAAGAAAATACCAACGAGATCGGGACACCCGCTATTCTACATGAACCACATAAGAGAATGATTGGAGAGAGATGAAAAGATTGATTAGATGGAAATGTGGGTATTATGTTATCTCCGACGGATCAAATCTCCTCAGTGGATTGCAAAGGACGGAGTAATTTACTGTTCTACACAAATCAAGCCCTTGGCTCAGTGTCCACTTGGATTAAACCGTCCCGCCGAAACCCGACATGGTAACTTGAGAGACAGGTTTGGGTGCAGCAAGAGGTCAATTTCCTGGAATGTCGTGGCAAAAGGACGGAACCCGTCTTTTTAGTTACCTAAGAAATGACACTCTGGCTTTCATCAATCAGCATCGGGGCAAGGCTTTTTAAAGTAGGAATGGGGTGACGAACTATCCAAGAAGGCATACGGAGTACTTGTATGGATCTCCAGAGGGCTGGGGGAGAGGACTGTTACACATGTCCAGACCCTGTGACGATATCCAAGTACTCATGTTTTACTTCGGGCCTTTAACCGTCTCATCGCCGACCCTCTACTACTTCGTGGTCCGTACTGAGAGTCGGGGTCGGTGGTGAGACGGTTACGGTGTAGATAGAGCGATGGGGCACGTAAAAGACCGTAACTAGTTGACTAATTAACTAAACTCGATTTATATAGGTATAGTTGAGATGGTGACTTGGCCCTTTTCTTGTTTTTGGAATAGCGATACAGCAGTATGCAATATTTCTGCTAGGAGTGAGTTTTTTCCCTGTATTTTACCCTTTTTTTATTTTTACAATTTTTGGTTCTTTTTACACATTCTCTCTTACCTCCTCACTGAAAAGAAGCAGGAAAATCCGAGCTATCTAGAATAATCCAAAAGTCAAATCTACACACCGACCAAAGGATTGCAGTGACCTTTTGGCAGTATCAGGGCTTACCCAAATCACTAGATCCGTATTCGGTGGATTCCCGATAAGCCGGTCGTAACGAAAACCACCCAAACTATACCAACCTAAGGAAATTTCTCTAGTCAGCTTCCGTCTGACCCTGGAGATTCTTGGGACTCTTTTAATCTCTCCGCCATTCCTTTCTTTCTTCTAATTTTTTTTCCTTTTCTTTTCTTCTCCATTTTTCCCTTTTTCCTGTATTTCCTGTCGCTATTTCCTCCGTCCACTAGCCTTCAATCGGGGAAGCTTGACAATCTCGCTGCCTGGTATTTGAGGGTACTATTTCCACCAGACTTCCCTCTCATTGGCTGCTAGTCCCTGTGGCTTAGGATTTATCGCGGCGAACTCCCCGGGTTTACTTAATTCCACCACGCGTTTTGTGTGGCTCAGTTGAGCTTGTCCCAACTTTTTTCCACCTTCAGGGGCGGCAGCGACCGAGTTTAGAAAGAATTCTGTGGTCGGAATTGAAATTGGAGCGTGACAGATTCCTTTTCTTTAAGAACAATCTGTACTAGACGGGGCTCTCCTCACATTTACCACTAGGTATGATTTCGCTGCCATGACCCACCGGTCTTTCCCCTAAAAAGTTGTAAGGAATCTGGACTGACCGCTGCCTATCCTTTTTTCCCCTAGAGCCCCAACACACTACCGGCCCCTTTCCCTTTTTCTTCACTCCATGCCATTGTCGGACTCTTGTGGAGAATTCTTCGTCGCGGATACAATCTGTATATATTAGTTTTGAGTGAAGTGTGAGACAAGTCGGGCGGTCTCTCCTGCAGGGCTTCTTTCCCTGTGGACCGTCGAATTAGCATAACCTCCCTCAAGACGAGGGTCCTCACCGCCTCTCTCAATTTGTTGCCTGCTATAACCCAAGATGGCGGCGACTTTGATACCGCGCAAATGGCGTACAACGGACGTTAACGGTGATGCCGAACCGAACTGGTTAAAGCGTCAAGTTACCAGCGGGTTGCAATCCATATCTCGCCGCGCATGTGCTCATCCGATCCATACAATCGTGGTGGTGGCCTTGCTCGCCAGCACAACTTACGTCGGTCTTATCGAAGGCAGTATATTTGACAGCATCAGGAATCCTAGGAATGTCGCTGGTCAAGTGGACGTGGATACGCTCCTGCAGGGTAGCAGGAATCTTCGTCTGGGAGAGAGTACTTCCTGGAAATGGCAGGTTGAGGATGCCTTGACACCCGCTGATAACGAGGTAAAACCCCTGTTGGCCCACCGTCAATGCTTGTATTGGTTTTCTTATCGTATTCCTGAACCAGGCCGCTCAGCACCTTGCACTGGCTACATTCGTCTTCCCGGATTCCACTTCGAGATCTGATTCTACTGCTCCCCTCGCCGACGAAGTGCCAGTCCCCGCGAACGCATCTGCGCAACAAGTTCCTCACACTCCAAATTTGTTCTCCCCCTTTTCTCATGACTCGTCTCTCGCGTTCACCCTCCCGTATGCCCAGGCTTCCCAGTTCCTGAAAGCGGTGCAGGAAATTCCTGACCCCTCGGCCGACGAAGATGTTGGTGAGCAAAAGAAGTGGATTATGCGAGCGGCTCGTGGACCAGTCACTGGTCCCAGGACAGTCAAACTCTGGCTCACAGATGCGTGGAGTTCGTTCGTGGATTTAATCAAGGTACTATTCATTAGTCCTCAATGCTCATGTAATTGCTAACACACACTAGCATGCTGAAACAATTGACATTGTTATTATGACTCTGGGCTATCTATCGATGCACCTAAGCTTCGTCTCTCTCTTCTTCTCGATGAGGCGTTTGGGCTCCAAATTTTGGCTTGCGGGCACAGTTCTTCTGGCGGGCGCTTTCGCATTCTTGTTTGGTCTCCTAGTGACTACTAAACTTGGGGTTCCAATCAACGTGCTTCTCCTATCGGAAGGACTTCCATTCCTTGTTGTCACCATTGGGTTTGAAAAGCCCATTATCCTCACTCGGGCTGTTCTCAATGCTTCAGCTGGTAACAAGCGCCAAGGCGGTGCAGCTTCTTCCAGCCAAGCCACCCCGAGCACGCCGAAATCTATCCAAGAATCGATCCAAACCGCAATCAGAGAACAAGGCTTTGAGATTGTTCGGGATTACTGTATCGAGATTGCTATCCTCGTTGCCGGTGCGGCTTCAGGGGTACAAGGTGGCTTGAGACAGTTCTGCTTCCTGGCTGCTTGGATTCTGTTCTTCGACTGCCTCCTGCTTTTCACTTTCTACACGACTATTCTTTGTATCAAGCTTGAAATCAACCGGATCAAGCGTCATGTTGCGCTCCGCAAAGCTTTGGAAGAGGATGGAATCACGCACCGTGTCGCTGAAAATGTGGCCTCGAACAGTGACTGGCCTCAGGCTGGCTCAGAAAGCAACGACACAAGCATTTTCGGAAGAAAGATCAAGTCGAGTAATGTACGTCGATTTAAGATTCTTATGGTTGGAGGCTTCGTTTTGGTAAATGTGGTCAACCTATCCGCCATTCCTTTCCGGAATTCCGCCCTGGGCTCTGTCCCGTTACTCTCTCGCGTATCCAACGTGCTAGCGCCCACACCAATCGATCCTTTCAAGGTTGCCGAAAATGGTCTGGATTCCATCTACGTGAATGCAAAGAGTCAGATGACAGAGACCGTTGTGACTGTCATCCCGCCAATCAAGTACAAGCTCGAGTATCCTTCCGTGCACTATGCCGCGCCCGAAGATAACCAGTCCTTTGATATTGAATATACTGATCAGTTCTTGGATGCTGTGGGTGGACGGGTGATTGAGAGTCTGCTGAAGAGCATCGAAGACCCGGTCATCAGCAAGTGGATCATTGCTGCTCTAACCTTGAGCATCGTCCTAAATGGTTACCTTTTTAACGCTGCACGATGGGGGATCAAGGAACCCGAAGCTGCACCTGCACCACCTAAGGCTGTCGAGCCGAAGGTTTACCCGAAGGTCGATTTGAACGCAGAAGGCCCTCAGAGGACCCCTGAGGAATGTGAAGCGTTTCTGAAGGAAAAGCGTGCACCCTATTTGTCGGACGAAGAGTTGATTGAACTCTGTTTGCGAGGCAAGCTCCCAGGATATGCTCTAGAGAAGACAATGGAAAATGAAAACCTCATGAGCCGTGTTGATGCCTTTACGAGGGCAGTCAAGATTAGAAGGGCTGTGGTATCTAGGACCAAGGCCACATCCACTATTACAAGCACGCTCGAAACTTCCAAGCTCCCGTACAAGGACTACAACTACGAGTTAGTCCATGGTGCATGCTGTGAGAATGTTATTGGTTATTTGCCTTTGCCCCTTGGTGTCGCTGGTCCTCTTGTTATTGATGGTCAAAGCTACTTCATTCCCATGGCTACCACTGAAGGTGTCCTGGTAGCAAGCGCGAACCGGGGTGCCAAGGCTATCAATGCAGGTGGTGGTGCAGTGACCGTCCTCACAGGTGATGGCATGACTCGTGGTCCTTGTGTCGGTTTCCCTACTCTGGCACGTGCAGCAGCAGCAAAGGTCTGGATCGACTCTGAGGAGGGCCAGAATATTATGAAAACCGCGTTCAACTCTACTAGCCGTTTTGCCCGTCTCCAGTCCATGAAGACTGCTCTTGCTGGTACCTATCTGTATATTCGGTTCAAGACAACAACCGGTGATGCTATGGGTATGAACATGATCTCCAAGGGTGTTGAGAAAGCTCTTCATATCATGTCCACAGAATGTGGTTTTGATGATATGGCCACTATCTCCGTTTCGGGCAATTTCTGCGCAGACAAAAAATCCGCCGCTCTTAACTGGATTGATGGCCGTGGCAAGTCTGTTGTGGCAGAGGCCATTATCCCCGGTGATGTTGTCCGAAGTGTGCTCAAAAGTAACGTTGACGCGCTGGTTGAATTAAACACCAGCAAAAATTTGATTGGAAGTGCGATGGCTGGAAGCTTGGGTGGCTTCAACGCCCACGCATCGAACATGGTCACCGCCATTTTCCTAGCAACAGGTCAGGACCCTGCCCAGAATGTTGAAAGTAGTAGTTGTATTACTACCATGAGAAAGTAAGTCACGTACCCCCAATCTACCCGAGGATTTTCAGTGCACTAACGGTAACGCTTCAAGTTTCAATGGTAACCTCCAGATCTCTGTGTCAATGCCTTCCATTGAGGTTGGAACCATCGGTGGTGGTACGATTCTTGAAGGACAGGGTGCTATGCTGGACCTACTTGGTGTACGCGGCTCTCACAGCACTAATCCGGGTGATAACGCCCGTCAACTCGCACGTATCGTCGGTGCCGCTGTGCTAGCAGGGGAACTGAGCTTGTGCTCTGCCCTTGCTGCTGGCCATCTTGTCCGTGCTCACATGGCGCACAATCGCAGTGCTGCTCCTACACGGTCATCAACACCCGTCTCGGCGGCTATTGGGGCTACTCGGGGCTTGGCCATGACCAGCTCGAAATGAACAAGGGCCTAGGCGGTCACTTGGTGTCTTCCGCTGCCTCATGATACACTACAAATACCGCTGCTATATAGCAGACCCCCTCCCCCCTTCATTCCTTGCATATTCAATGATATCCTACGGTTCTTGGTCAAAGACCTTTGAGGAAGGTCCCCATCTCTTGACTCTGTGGAGGGGTTTTTTTCATCTTATTTTTTTTTAACGTTGCTCACATGTGACGACAATAAGTGGAGTATGGGGTCACGCGTCGTTTTTATCGGCGCGAAGGGAAATGAACATAATAGAAAAGATGACTTCTCAATGCAACAACCGGAAAGAAAAAGGATCAAGCAAAGGAGGAAGGAGCCAACCAGGCATGTTAATTGGAAAGGCTAAGAAACGATAATTATTGGATGTATGTATATTGAAATAGAATGTACATTGTATGTACACCTTGTCATCGAGGAGTACAAAGCAATCGAACCCAATAGGGCTCTTCCTCTCCCTACTCACCGCGTAAGTGACTTAACTTCCTCAGCTATACCTATAGGGACTGAGCCCCCTACTAGATATATCCAGGGATTAAATCCTGCTTACTGTATTACTCTGCATAGGTCGCATACCGAGTATGGACGGGAAGACGGTATTGTAGCGAACGATACACACTAGTCGGTCGCAACAAAGTTTGTGGTCAAGGTAGACGGTCTGGACTTCTGGACTCGTACCTATGCTTTGATTGGACGACGGCCATTTTAACGGCCAAGTTCGGGCTTTTCAGCACCTCCTGAACTAAGTGGACCAGCGCCTTAAGCACCAATCGTAATCGAGTTAAGAGTGTCGGGAGTCGCTCTATCTCCATACTTAAGTACTACAGAATGAGTCGCAGTATCCTCTATGTTACTATAAAAGGGTCCAATTCGAGTCGGAAATAATTCTTCTTTTCCGATCTTCATAAATCATCTGATGGATGGCTGGTGAATTTTGTTCGGGAAAAGTGATGCGTAGCACCGCCACAGCCGCACTAATTGGATGGATTTCGATCGGTTCCTGCGGATGGTTGAACTAAGAGTATGCCTGAGCTGATCCTTGTACATTACCTAAGTATTCCGTACATAGGTATGTATCTGTGTGTATTGGTATGTAACTATGGAGTGTACTGTTGACTACAGCCCGATCGAACTTTTGGTAAGGTATGGTATGTATGGTACGTAAGGTTCACTCACCCCTAGGTACATAGTAAGCAGGGATGTGTATGGAGCAGCAGGGGGGGGCACAGGTATGCTTACACAAAAGGAAGTTGAGTCCCGAAGGCAATGATTTATGAGCTCGATCTTGGAATATCTTTTCGTCTTTCGATGTGCAGTGAACATAGATATTCTCCTGCATCTCAGGGTTCCTAGTAATCAACTACTATATACAATAAAGTAGTAAGTAGGCATTGCGGACATCTTTCCACAATACCGTCTGTCCTTAATACAGGGCGCATACTACCTTCCTTCGTAACTGTAAACTATCATTTCCTGTCCTGTGGTCTGGGTCTGTCTGGCTGGCTCTCTCACACTTGCTGCCACTCGTTCTCTCCCTTCTTCCGCCCGCCTCCAGTCCCCATCCACTCCTTTGGACTCCCGGGACGCTGTGACTTTGCTCCTGTGGCTGTTGACTTTAGTTGCATTCGTGCCGTTGTCCTGTCTTTTTTTTTTTTCTGTGTGTGCGTGCGTGTGTGTGTGCTCTCACTCCCTACCATTCTATTCTTGCTGTCTTCGCAGCGTTGTTATTCTTTATCAATTGTCATATTATCTGCCGGCCTTACGTTATCAAAGCCATTCGTCGTTATTTCCCCGGGCAGTCTCAGTCTCTCAGTCCTATCAGGCTGTACTTTATCGTCAGCCACAATTTGAATTATTCTATCTCCGTGATCTTCGCTCTGCGAACGTCCTCCTGTGATCGCAATCTGTCGAAATTTCGAATGCATAACTGCAACACTGATATACTGAGGAGGTCAAGGGTTGTCCCGAGCGAGCGGCTACAGGAGCGTCGCAACTGCCGTCATTGCGGCCCTCTATGAATGGTCATTCAGAGACTATGTCGCCTGTCTCAGTAGACGGTAGTGACTGGTCAGGGATCAATCAGTACCAGAAGTCGGACGGGCCATTCTCCCCAACTTTATCAAGTCGCGGCAACCTAGCCACCCCCCCGACCTCAGGTGCTGCGAACGGTCCGAATGGCGCTGAATTACCGAATGGAGGTTCCTCAGGCCGCATGAGCGACTCTCCGTCTTCGCCGACCTCCGTGGCGGCGCGATCGACCGCGCGATCGAGCGATGGGACATTGTCGGATCAACGCAGCAAGCGGTACCGTCAGATGGAAGAGGTTCTATCGCAGCATTACATTGTCTTGAGGAGGTTCCTTAGTGCATCTTATCGAGAAGACCGGAATAGCAGACCAAGCAAGGCTCGGGACAAGTTACTCAGACTTTCGGCGACTCAGTTCCACGAATTGAGTACTGATGTGTACGATGAACTACTCCGACGGCAACAAGCCATGCCTTCTCCCGGACGGCCGCCTCGCCCCGATGTCCCCACGTTTTTACTGCCGCGACAAGATTTCCACGAAAAGCGCAATCAAGCTCGCCAGAAACTTGCATCGCTCCAGCATCCTCGTTTTCGAGATCTGGCTACGGATGTCTACACTGAGTTAGAGCGACGGTTTCCCCAGTTTCCAGAGAAAGCATCTCGCAGAGCGAGCCCGGCTCCTAGCTTTCGTGGACACCCATCGAACGGCTATCCATCTCCTAATGGATACGGCCCTGGGGGCTATCCACCTCCGCCTCGCTCGCAGTCTCGAGGCCCGCCCCCGCCCCGAAGGGGTTACCCATCGGGAGGTCCTCCCGGCACCCCTATGAGCGGCGCATTTCCTCCTCGCCAAGGGTCTCTAGGCGGACCGCCTTCAATTAATGGGGATCATGGTCCGACGGCGAAGTCGTTCCAGAGCAATACCATTGTTCCCAACAAAAGTACTATGGTGGAGGACGACGACGACATAGCTGGTGTAGACGATGATTATGATGCGCGAAGCGATGCTTTTGCCTTGGATGCGGTTCTACAAAGTAGGCGAGGAACTACGACAACACTAGGAGATAGCGAACGGAAGCTGTTAGCGGACACTCAGTCTCAATTGTCATTACTTCAAGAGAAAGTAAACAAGCTTGAAGAGTTACTCAAATCAAAGGACGAAGAACTCTCTAAACATCAGGGCGATCAGGCCAAGGTTAACGAGCTCGAGGAGTTGCTAAAGGCAAAGAATGAGGAGCTCTCTACGTATCAGGAAGGCCATGATAAGCCCCACGTCAGTAACTTTGAGCGACAGGAGTGGAATGATGTCAAGTTGGAACTGGAAAGCAAGATCTCCAAGGCCGAAGACCTTAACAGTTCTCTGCAGATGGAGTTGGAAAAGGTTCGGAGCGAGCACAGCACTATGGAAATGGAGCTCCGAAGCCAAATTGATGAAGCATCACGGCATGGGACGGGGGATGCTGAACTGCAAACTCGACTTGCTGATCTTGAGATCAAGCACAAGGGCTTGCAGACCGAACTGCAAGAACAACAGCAGGTTACAGAAGAAGTGAGACGAGAAGCAGCTGGCTTTCTTATGGAAATGAAGGCTCTGTCAGAACAGAGCCACTCCAGATGGGAACAAGAAGAGCGACTGTCTAGTGAGGTTCACAGACTAGAGGAGGAAATTAAGCAATGGAAGGGCCGATACGCTAAGGCAAAGACCCAGTTACGGCACCTTCGAGCATCCTCAACTGGCATAGAACTCCGGTCTGATGTTAATGCAATCGCAAAAGACAACGAACTTCTAGAAGAGAAGGGCCTGGTTAAGGATGTACATGTGACGAAATTCCAGATTTCCATTGATGAACTCCTTCGAATCGCACGGTTTGAGGACTATAATTTGGTGATGCAGCAAGTCAAAGCAGTTGTTATCGCTGTCCGTCATGTCCTACGCGATGTCGAGGCGGCGTCCACCCGTGACGATGGCTTGTCTATTTCACGAACAAAAGCCACACGCAAAGTCTCTGCCACAGCGAATAATATGATAACTGCATCCAAAAATTTCGCTAGCTCATGCGGCCTTTCTCCTGTCTCCCTTCTAGACGCCGCCGCGTCGCATCTGTCGACTGCTATTGTTGAACTCATCCGCCTTGTGAAAATCCGGCCTTCGCCGGCAGACGATCTTAACGAAGATGATGAGGAACAGCTGGCTCATATGAAGTCGCCCGATTACTTTAGTGTCGCACCAAGCCAAGGCAGGTTCAGCAATAATGGGTCTGTCTACAGCGCAATGAGCCCTCCATCTAATCACTCTCGTAACCCCACGGAGTCTCATGTTGTCAATGGAATGGCATTAGGCACGAAGGCCAGGTACCCCACACAGCCTGGAGATCATGAGCTTCAGGAACTCAAGGTTAGTATACACATGTTCATCTTGTTTATAATGTGGCGCCTAATTTCCCTTGCAGCTTTACGTAGAGGACCAGACAGAGGGGCTGGTCCAGTCAATTCAGGCGCTTGTAGCCAGCATTCGCGCCGAAGATGGCCTGACTACTATCCGCACCCATGTTTCTGCCATCTCCTCTATCGTTACCAACGTTTCTTCATCTACTGAGCATTACATTCATAAACCGGACGTAAACCCGGTACTTCGACAGCGTGCTGGGCCAATCATCAAGAAACTGGATCAGCACAGGGGCCGTTTAATGGGCACAGCAGCCGAGAGCAATAGCGCTTCCAGCGCTTCCAGCGCCGAACAGATCCTGGATGCTACGAACAAACTTCCACCTATAGCTTTTGAAATTGCTAGGGAGACAAAGGAGCTGGTTCAGCGGCTAGATCCAGTGGATCACGTAGACTCTGAGGATGACTTCCGCTAGACGCGGCATCATTTAATCCAGATCTCATTCTCCTCTGTCTTCCTTCTTTTTCTCTTCTCTCTCTCTCTCTTTACACTCCATCTGCAGCCGTCTATACGTGTTGCGCAAATTAATTTGATTTGACAGAACCGACGTAACTGCTGATTCGGCAGTTACCTTCTTGCAGTTACCATGCATGACAACGAGCAACCATGTGAAATGAGTGTTAAATTGGATAGTATTTATGACTTTCTTCCTTTCTAATCCTCTAATGTTACATGGGATTTTGTACTCTACCGGGGTTTCATTCGTCTTATTTCTACCCTTTTCTGTTGATTATTTTGCCAGTCTGTTCCCTTCATCAATATTATTCCCGATTAGCGCTTATCGAAACTTTCAGCCGTTTAATTCTTACCCACCTCTTATTTTTTATTCTGTTTTCCCGGAGGATGTATGCGTTTTATCACAGGATTCAATTATAGCAGGCTTGTTTTCAGTTTCAGTATCTTGAGGATGCCTTGGTAGATCAAATATCTGTTAGAGTATGAATGGTTATAATTCGCCGTTAGTGATATGCAATGAATGGATCGAGCGATCTTTCGTCCCTTGATATTTTATTACTGTAGAAAACCATACCCACGGTAGAGCCAATGTACATGTATACTGGTTTAGTTCACGTGATCGGGATGTCACCCGGACGGTTAGCCAGAGCTTCTCTGCAGCTCGACGTCCTGTCCCGTCCCAAATTTTCGGTGGAAGTCTAAGATGTTCTCGAAGCGTGTCCATACCGGGAACTACTGGACTGGTAGTGTATTACATAATCAATAGCTTTGCTGGAGCCTCTTTCTGGGGATCTTTTTCTTTCGACCACCCTGATTCCATTACTTTCCACGCAACCAGCTCAGCACCGCAGATCCGTGTGTTTATTGTACAATATTATCGTTCAATTTCTTTGTTTTTATAACGTGTAAGTGAAGTGGAATTTCGACCCATGTATGGCCTTGCCTCGGTGAAGTGATTTAGGACTGTCGTTGGGGTTTTGGTTGGGGGAACAGACCTTGTCCACCCTTTTTTCTACACTAAGGGGAGAGAGAAAGGCACCGTCAACCAACCAGCTGGCAGCCTCAGGCCGCCACGGCGACAGTCACTGCATAGTTGGCGTGTATCGGCTAACGTAATGAGGCCCCGCAGAATCCCGCTTGTGCCCCTCCAGCAACAATGTTCTCCCGAAGCCTGAGGTCAACAACAACCCCACTTTGCTCGTCCTTCGCTTCCCGTCCTCTCTTCAATTGCAATCAGTCTTCTTTCCTCTCTCTTCGTCAGTTTCATCAAACATCCGCAACCATGTCTGGAAACACCAAGGCCTACTTCGATATCCAGTACGCCCCTGTGGGCTCCAGTGCCCGTAAGTCTCATCGCTCTCCTTTTTCTTCTGCTGTGGTTGTGCCTTGTGGGAGAGGCGAATTTACCCCTCCTTCCCATCTGGCAACGGTTTCTAGGATACTCCTAGAAATCGGATCGATTTATCCTCGATTCTTTCCCATTCTCTCAATCAAAGCAATCAATCAATCAATCCCATTCCCGCTCTTAAACTAACAATGGTTGTCGCTGTTTATAGCCAAGACGTCTCGTGTCGTCTTCAACCTCTACGAGCAGGACGTCCCTAAGACCGCTAAGAACTTCCGTGAGCTTTGCAAGGCTCCCCAGGGTCAGGGCTACAAGGGCTCCAGCTTCCACCGTATCATCCCCCAGTTCATGCTTCAGGGTGGTGACTTCACTCGCGGCAACGTAAGTCTCTCAAGTCGCTCTGCGCTGTCTTCATCCTAGGTTTTGGCCCGGACGCTAATAAATGGCTGTAACAGGGTACCGGTGGTCGTTCTATCTACGGTGAGAAGTTCGCCGATGAGAACTTCATCCACAAGCACAACCGCCCCGGTCTTCTCTCCATGGCCAACGCCGGTCCCAACACGTAAGTCATCAAGAGCCTATATATGAATTGATTGGCAGCTACTGACCACCATGTAGCAACGGCTCCCAGTTCTTCATCACCACCGTTGTCACCTCTTGGCTCGATGGCAAGCACGTTGTCTTCGGCGAGGTCGCTGACGATGAGTCCATGAAGGTTGTCAAGGAGATTGAGGCTCTCGGCAGCAGCTCTGGTGCCGTCCGCTCCAACGTCAAGCCCACCATCGTTGATGCTGGTGAGTTGTAAATGCGTCAAGAGGAGGACAATAAGAAAGCCAATTTGTGAAAGGAAAAAGCTTGACCTCGAAAGCTTGAATTGATTCCGAGAGTTGAAAACGGCCTGTGGCTTTTTCTCCTCGCTTTTCGCGTCGAGCTTTCGAAGGCCACGGTGGTCTCCTGTTTTCCTTGCGTGGTGTAATCTAGAGTGTCTATCGACATATTGCCAACCTCCAAACATTTCTCTCTCCCACTACTTTTCTATTTCTCTTGTAGTCCCTGTAGACATTATAGAGAGTAATAGGACCTGAGTTAAAACGCCCCGCGCCAGTATGGTCGCCTGAACGAGTGGGAGGGAGTCTTTGCGTAAGAAAGAAAGGAACCCCGCTGCGGTGGGGGGTCATGACACAATACCTGCCCCTCGATCCTTGTCCACCACAGCCCTAACTCATACGACAATTCGTGCAGTGGTTCTGTGATCTAGTACTTGCCTCATTATATTGCAACCAAAAGGTATAATAGTCAATAAATTGGTATATAACAACTCTACCCTAGTACACAAACGAAGAAAAGACATCAAGTCTCTGATTAACGTCACCATATCGCAGATATGCAAGGTATAATAGGTAGAGGGTGTAGAACTACGAAAGCATAACACCTAAGCCCCATCTCATATTAATCCCCTCCCCCATCTAAGGGCAACATCCCCCAGCTACCTACCCACAGCATTTAGTAACAGCCAGTGCATCATTCCTAAAACCATCATCGTCAGCAAAACCACAAAAACCAAATAAAGCTTAGAACACGGGGTGGAAGTAAAAACAACATACTCCTTCCCCAACTGCAACGGCTCCCAAGTAAAGATGAACGACCCCAGGAATGCCCCTATAAAAATACAAATAATAATGTACCCGTTAAAATACATCGCGAGCAACATGACGAAATACGCCACGGCAAACTGCAACATATGCATCAGGGCGCGGATCAACTGTTCCACGAGTGTAGGTCTGACCGGGACGTCCGCGGGCGGACAACCGGGCGACGGGGGAGCCGTCGAAGATGCTTTGGGTGTAACTTCCGCATCTGAGGCTGTCCCTGAGCGATTGGTGAGGTACTGGGCTCTGAGGCGGGCGCGGCGGAGGATGAAAGCGTCGTATTCGCGGCCTACGCGGCGGAGGAATTCGAGGCTGATTACGAGAAGGATTACGCCTATGCAGGAGCCGGCGAACATGCCGTTGGAGGTTACGTGCCATTGTTTGGAGAGGAAGCCTGGTTTTTGTTTGTTTGTTGTTAGTGGTGGTTATTTTTGGTTTCTTTTTGTATGTAGGGTTTCAGTTGGTGAAAAGTAGGTAGCAGGTAGGTCATCCTTACAGGCGTCTTTGACTGTCCAGTTCCATAACATCTGTTGGTGATTGGTTAAAGTTGCTCTTTCTCAGGTACTGTTTCTTTGGGGACCTTGGGGGGGCGTTCATTGTTTGTTGGGAGGGATTTTGGGGCTTTGTTACGTACTGAGATCTTGCAGCTGTTAGAGCCTCCGTGCATTCCTCCCATGCTCATTGAATGGGATGCTGTGCTGGAGCTCATGGCTCCTGTCGCGGTTGATGTGGCCATTGTCATGTCCATCATATCACCGTGGGCTACCATGATGGCTTGCAGGGGTTCTGTGCAAGGGAGCGAGGGCGCGGGTAATAGAAGAGATTGGTGGGAAAGATGGGACAAAGCCAGTCAATTTGTCAGTGGGCAGTCAGTAGCACAGAATAAACAGAGAATGAGGGATTGAAGAAGAGGAAATAAAGGGTAGAAAAGGGAAAGAATGCTTCATCAAGCCACAGACAGTAAGCAGATTATCACCGGGTTTGTCTGCAGGAATGCCCAGAGCGCAGGGTTTTCCTTAGTCTAGCCATGTTATAGGGCGTTTTACATGCTCGAATGGCCTCATTGGTGTCTTGGACAAATGAGAAAGTGGCCCATTGCTGCAGAGACAGGCGTGCTGCTGACCCAGTTAAAGAAGAGGTCAACAATGATCGTCTCCAACATGGCATATACTATCCCTGTCGGGGCCAATCAGACCACGGGGCTGCGCGCGGAATTGAGCACATTTTCTGCTGCTAACCAATTTAGCGGCCGTGTCAAGGGTTCTTTTTACTCATCTTGAATCGTTTCATTTTCTTGCTATGCTTTTGCTGTTTTTCTCCTCTGCTTGTTGGAAAATAATAACGAAAGGATACGGTGGAAAAAAGAGATGTAAATGCTGAATCCAACCAGAACACGCCCAACACCTCGAAGTGCACCATTTGGGTATAAATAAACACCATGCTTTCGATAGACATAGAATGATTCACATGGAGAAAAGACATCACGATCACCTATACATGGCTACCGTAACCGGTTCGACCCTTTGATGACCCCCTCCAAGATCTCTCGGATTTGCTTACAGCCATCAATTCCAACGGCAAGCATCGTCTCGACATACGTGCAATGCACTTTCGAGTCCATGTTCAGCATAGACACTTTCATGTCTTCCTCGTCGTCATCCATCGCGTTCTCGCCTACCGGCACAGAAGTCGTCGTGCCCACGGTGAGGAACGGCAGCTCCTGCTCCTCCGGCAAGGACAGATCCAGAATTGGGTCCAGCTCGTCGTTTCGAGGATCTCGGGATGTAAGAGCATTTCCGCTCATACCGGCTGTGCAGCCGCAGAGTAAGCCTGGCATGGGAATACCTGCATCCACGAGCGCCAAAGTGCAAGCATTAATAGCAGCAGCGAGAAGAGAGCCATCGGCGGATAGAACCGAAACATGGATGCTGATAGTGCTGTGCGGGTAAAGATATGTGTGGAGATGCGACTGGAAAGCAGCGCGTAGAGTTGTTGCAATGCGTGAAGATTGCCTGAAAGTAACAAAGTTAGTACATATAATAAATAATGAAAGGAAATCAAGTCGCATCAGGTTACATACTTATCACTTCCTCCTGCCCTTCTCTTGCGGTCAACGCCCGCGAACCCAGCAACATTAACGTCAACCTCTACCACTGCTCCAGAAGAACCCGCTGCGCCGCCAGTCGCATCGCTTCGACGTCCCTCAGCAGGACCGTGAACGGAGCACATGATAGTTGTATTTCCCATGGCCAGGTAAGACGAACCAGAACTGGCTGGGTTTGTGGAGATTTGCGCTTGGAGAAGACGAAGTTCATTCCACCGGCGGCCATCGAGGCGCAGCTTGGTAAGGGGGTACGTCGTAGATGTGTCGAGAGGCATTTTGATAGGTGAGCCGTTTAGATCCCGTCTGTCCAAGGCCTTCTTAACGGCTGTCTCTGAGAAAAACTCTTATGGTAGTCCTGCGGTTTGATCCCGGGAACGTAATTTGACGGAAGTGATTGTGAAAATTACACAATCGAATAGAATATTAATCACCGAAACTATCGAAGCGATCTCCCCCTTAGATTAGCCTGGGCAGAAAGGACAATGGTGGGGAGTTAAAGTAGAAGTGAGGATAACGGCAGCGGGGAGTTGGATCGGTGACAAAATCAATTTCGCAGGGATTGAGCTCCTTTCCCGATTGGGTAATATAGGTCCTCCCGCCTTCAGTGCCGCCTACGTGTCTGCCTCTCTATCATCTCTGTGCATCCCAGGCAGTGAACCAGTGGACTTGAATCCACTACTGCTATTATGGGCTCTGGTTGGGAGCTAGAAAACTCAGACGTGACAACTGTCAGCTCCGACGATGATGACCTTACCGCCTCACGCCCGTCGCGGCCTTATAAAGCTGCCATCAGCCGTATGCTTCTCCGCATAAACTGCTATCTTAATTCAAGACCGAAGCTAATTATTTGAGAAAATAAAGGTACTACCTCGAGTTTAGAAGCCACACCTCGTCCTATGCCTAGACCCAATATGCCCAAGAATGAACCGCCTTCTTCGCCTCTCGACAAGACTACTCCTATGGTAGACTTAGCTACTGAAACCGATACCGACGATGCGTCCTTCAATGACGGCGAGGCGGCTTATCAGGCATTCAAGAACCGCAAATCTCTTAAACGGAAGCGAACCTCCCTGAGTGCGCGCAAGGCCAAGACACCCAAGGCAGATCCCGATTCCTTTGTAGGCAAATTCCCAAGACAGGGTGGGAAGCCTACACCAAGGCGGCTGTGGAGAGAGTACGGTCCGGAAGTACCCTCTGACGATGAATTAATGGAGTATACGCTCCCCGATTATATCCAGAAGCGACGGCAGCAGTTCGACCGTAGATCGGAACATCTCAAGGAGTCCGGACTGAAGTTGCCGCCGGGTTACGACGATGTTGACTTCTCCGATGATGAACACTTGGAGTTTCTTGCAGAGAAACCTGCTTTTACGAATATACAGCCGTGTCAAGCTTACAAGGACATCACGCTTCCATACTCTCTAGGGCTGATCCCTGCTCCCATCGCGCAGTGGCTGCGACAGTATCAGGTGGAGGGTGTCGCCTTTTTGCACGAACTGTTTATCTACCAAAAGGGTGGAATCCTCGGCGATGATATGGGCCTGGGAAAGACCGTGCAGGTCATTGCGTTTCTCACCGCAGCGTATGGCAAAACAGGAGACGAACGAGATGCCAAGAGAATGAGGAAGATGAGGAGGAGCGGACGAGACCGGTGGTACCCACGAACATTGATAGTATGCCCGGGTACCTTGATTAAGAACTGGATGTCAGAATTTGCCCGTTGGGGCTGGTGGCATATCGACACTTATCATGGAGAAAACAAGGAGCTTGCTCTTCAAGCAGCGAGATCCGGACGAGTCGAAGTCCTCATTACCACTTACGGCACCTATCTTCAGAATAAGGATGCCGTGAATATGGTGGATTGGGATTGTGTGATAGCGGATGAATGCCATGTCATCAAGGAACGAATTTCTGAGACCACCAAAGCCATGAACTCAGTTAACGCTCTTTGCAGGATCGGACTGACAGGAACAGCTATACAAAACAAGTACGAAGAGCTCTGGACACTGTTGAACTGGACGAACCCCGGGAAACTGGGCCCAGTGACGACTTGGAAGAGAACTATTTCCGACCCTTTGAAGATAGGTCAGTCGCATGATGCTACGCTGCATCAGCTGAGACTTGCTCGTAAGACTGCGAAGAAGTTAGTCGAAAATCTGCTTCCTCAGTTCTTTCTCCGACGAATGAAAACCTTGATAGCGGATCAGCTTCCTAAGAAGACCGACCGAGTTGTATTTTGCCCATTGACAGAGACGCAAGCAGATGCCTACGAGAATATGTTGGATAGTGACATTATTCGTTATGTCAAGGAATCTTCCGATATATGCTACTGTGGCTCAAAGAAAAAGGCTGGTTGGTGCTGCCAGCAATATTTACCTTCTGGACTTGGATGGCAAAGCTATGTGTTTCCTGCAATAGCTATCCTACAAAAACTGAGCAACCATCTTGCGATTCTAATACCGCAGGGAGCGGATCCCAAGGAGAAGCAGGAAAAGGATAAAGAGATGTTAGAGATTGCCGTTCCTGCTCAATGGGAACAGCTTTACAAGACAAGAGATTCCATTGTCAATTACGCCAATCCAGAGTTCTGTGGTAAATGGAAGGTCCTCCGACGACTCCTCAAGTGGTGGCATTCTAATGGTGATAAAGTGCTAGTCTTCTCCCATAGCGTTCGACTGTTAAGGATGCTGCAAATGCTATTTCACTACACGAGTTACAACGTCAGTTACTTAGACGGATCAATGAGCTACGAAGAGCGAGCAACAGCCGTGGACGAATTCAACTCCGACCCCAGACAATTCGTCTTCCTGATCTCTACCCGCGCCGGCGGAGTAGGTCTAAACATCACATCCGCAAACAAAGTAGTCATCGTCGACCCCAACTGGAACCCATCCTACGACCTCCAAGCCCAAGACAGAGCCTACCGAATCGGCCAAGTCCGCGACGTCGAAGTCTTCCGCCTCATCTCCGCCGGAACAATCGAAGAGATCGTCTACGCCCGTCAAATCTACAAGCAACAACAAGCGAACATCGGCTACAACGCAAGCTCAGAACGACGCTACTTCAAGGGCGTCCAAGAGAAGAAAGACCAAAAGGGCGAAATCTTCGGCCTGAACAACCTATTCGAGTACCAGAACAACAACATTGTCCTCCGAGACATCGTCAACAAAACCAACGTCGCCGAAAGCCGAGCCGGCGTCCAAGTAGTGGATATCGACGTGGACGAATCACAAGCCCGCGAAGATTGGCCAGAAACTAAATCCAAAAACACCGATAACGAAGTCATGAGCCAGCTTGCAGCTATAATCCGCGGTGACCGTGACTCTGAAGACGCGAAACAATCCTCGATACCTAAACGACATGATCCAGTCCAGGCGATTCTGGCTGGTGCAGGAGTGGAATATACCCATCTTAACAACGAAGTGATCGGGTCGTCTAAAGTTGAGGAACGTCTTAGCCGGCGTGCTGAATTAGCCGGCGAGCATTCGAATACGGATGCTCAGGTCTTTGAGGATTCACAGGGATCAACTGCTGGGCCTACAGTTTTCCAGAAAGATGGGAGGCCGGTTCGGTTCAAGTATCATCCCCCTCCGGATGTGATGAAGAGGCAGTTTTGTAGCATGGCGAAGCGATTCGGGTTCCCCAATGCGACGGAGTTCGCTCTCGTTGTGGAGAGTATGACGCAGGCTCAGAGACGGGCGTGCTTGGAGCGTTGGTATAAGGAGCGGAAACAGGATTTATTGGGGGATGGACGCGAGATATAGTTGATATAGAATTACTGATTTTTTTGGCGTTGTGGGTTGTTTATGCTCATGAGATACCCGTGATTATTGATGTTCTGGCTAGATATTTATTTGGGAATTTACATTTAGTACTCGATGAATCGATCGTTTATTTCAAAGACAAGGATAAATAATGGTAAGATATACGACAGGCGTAAAGTAATTGCATTGTATTATGTGAGACAACAACCATGATAGGAGAATTGTATCATTATCATTTGATAACTATAGCCAAGCCAAAGTCCACAGCGCCGGTAGATTCGGCCATTTCTCTTGCCAAGCGGCAAGGATTTCCGGGACCTTCTCGTCGAAACTCCTCCGAGCTTCGCCGGTTCCATTTTCCCAGCCTTCGGAACTATGCACTTTGCGTTCCTGAGCCGCAGCATCGTTGAGTCGATTGGCTAGCTCTAAGATAGCTTTGCCTCCAACCAGAGCTTCCTCGTGATTATCTTTAATATCGACATTGAAAACATGTACAGGTCGGTTGAGCGGCGACCCTTTATTCATGAGATCGTCGACAACAGCATCCCAACACCGCTCCTCGCAGGTGATAATAACATCGATCACACCCCCCTCCGTGCCTAGGGCACCTTTATCGCCTTTCGCGGCGTGGTCCACGCGAGGCATACCGGGAACCCAGTCCTGAAAGCGCTCCGGACCCCATTTCAGGTTCCGGTTGCGTTCGAGCATGTTTAGAAGCCCGTTGTTACGATAGAGTCTCTCGTCCTTGGAGTACAGCTCCTCGTACATCTGATTATACGAGGTAGTATTGAAGTTGTAGACATTAGGTTGCGTGATGGACGGGCCTGGCAGACGGACCAGGGAACCCGTTCCGAAGGAGATAACAGGGAATGGAGAGGGTGCAGTAGAGAGACGGAGATGAGCCTCCATCGAACGGTTTTGGTTCGATGCGCACACCGTGCAGAATCGGAGTTTGTACGAGTCGGACTGCTGCTCCTGGGCTGGTGCAGCGGCAGTCCCGTCTGTCGACTCTGTCTCCGTTGGTGCTGCCATGGCAGACTCGGGAGGGGGAGGGGGTGGAGGC
>MBFL02000246.1:0-54631 GCA_001696595.2 Aspergillus hancockii
CCCCCCCCCCATGTCTCACCGCAAGCGCTTCGTTTGATTCTTCAACGGCCAGCACTAGCCCCGATCTTCTACTAATTGATCCGCAGGCACTGCAAGGAATCAATACCCCGTCATTCGGATTAGGCAGACACGAACTGGACCTCGGTGAAGCAAAGGAACGGAGTCGAGCCCGCACCATGTGGGTTCACTTTCGAGGCCGAGTTCCAACACGGTTATCAGTTCATTGGAAGGTGAAGAAGCACGGGACAGGGGAGTGTGAGTGTCATCCAGCACGGCCTTTACGGCTGCCATTTCCAGCGGCGAAGCACAGACTAATCCGCTGTGTAGTCACTGTGTGTGTATGCCATTTTCGTCAATGCACAAATATATAGCAGCAAAACTTAGCCCAAAAAGAGTCAGTAGCTTTTCTGATAAGATATCAGTCTTTCGGAGTAAGGACTACATCTAGACATTTTTCGACCGTCGCTATCCCGTATCAAGCCATGGTAGAAGACCTCAGCGAAGGGCACTTTGCCGGTCAGTTTTAGAGAGAGCATGATCATGCGGCTGACCCGGACCGGCAGGATGTCCCAACCTGTCTCAACAGCCGTTTTTGGAAAGTAGTTTTCGAGATCTGACGTCTTGTCTGGCCATCCAAGGATACTAAACGGCCAAAGTGCAGAGCTGAACCAAGTATCTAAGACGTCCTCGTCTCGCTTGAGTGTCACTTCCTCGCCGTTCCCATCATTTTCCTCGTCCTCCCAATATGAGGCGATTTTTGCTTTTGTATTAACAAGAAGTAAATATTAGGTTCCTATGCTCCTCTATAAATTTATGGCCTCCGAAGAGAGGAAAATAATGTGTCTTTTATTGCTTCGTCGGAATCTACTCATAAATTTGATACCATTGCTCTCGGGGTTTACGCTTCGCTTCAGAGGTTCGCCACACGTGATTGAATTAATCCTCATCAACTTTCTACTTGCGTCATCTTATGTCAGAGCCAGGAAAGTGTTGTTGATTCCTACCTAAGTATGTCTACTTGGAGTGATCTGATCATGGCAAGGCAAAGCAAGAAAATCACCGTATTGATATTATGCTTTACTTACCAGCACTCCATGCTTACCCTCCTCTAGTTACCACGTCTCAGTTAGCTTAGCTAGCTCAGCTGACAGCATGTTGGATGAAGGTAATGGCAAACAATCGTGGTGTTCTAGGCCATGCTGTCAAGCTTCTGATATCATAAAGAGGGTATGCAAGTCGTATCACGGCACTATCCTCTTAATCCCAACTCTGTCCGCCAATGGTTCGTAATTTAGCAAGTTGATACCGGCGAAAGATGAACTAGTCGTATGATAGAAAGCTACCATATATTCTAGACTGCAATAAGCTTGAAAATAAAGCACAGTATCCGCCCCGATCTGTGGGAGTCCTCGACTATCTGACTGACTCAGGTAGTGGGTCCAGATGCCCAGCACCACTAGTTGTAGATCCTAGTGTCAACAAACCAATTATACTCGCCACAAAATATTCGCTACTACTCTAGATAAACACCAACATGGCCACCTGCATAAACACGGTCAATGCAATGCAACCATCTACCTGGTAATCGCGATGTGCTAAAGCGAAGCTGCTGTCCTTCTCCAGAGACTATAAGTAGGGATTCTAAAGTCAACGTGAGTTAAGCTGAGGAACTTTGGAATATGCAGCCGAAGACTACAAACGATGACCTTCATTTGGACTGGGCGGGAGCTAGTGCCAGAACTGAATAGATATCCACCTGAAACAGCAAATTGAAACACCTAGTTATGCCGTACATTGATATTAGCCATCGACTGAGGCAGCGAAAGCTGTAATGATTGGTACGTTCAGATAATTAGAGGTAAATTGAGACCGTTAGAATCTCTCTACCAATATCACTGACTCGAGTCAATGTGCCCCGCGCCGTACTTAAGGCTCTCTTTTTGGGAAAGTTAAACCCGCATGTTGCAGCATTGCAGGAGGAACTGTGGGATAGATTAGCATTGGCTGTTTCTCTATATGTGCAGGGTCTTTCTGCATCCTGCTGTACACCGCATCCCCTGTTCAGAATCTAACAATGCTGAATACACGAAATAGGTTTTCTCCACACCCACGAGGTCCACAAGACCAAGCAATAAGGGTCTACTGAAGGAATCAGGTGTCGATCTCTCCTCATCCGTCACGGAAAACATCCCTGTCTGAAAATCATATGAACAGACAATGGCTAAGGAGTATAGAAGAAGAAATACTTAGCGTAGTCCGCAAGTCCCCTACCAGATGCGCCTTGAGGGGGAGAAAGTAGAACTGATCAAGAACATGGAGGGCAAACTCTCTCCAACCTTCCGATTTTGATTCTCGCTTTGATTTCAATTTTTTTTAGCGTTCGTTACTTGTCAGATTCCAGAAAACTGTCAGACAAAAAACTCCCTCACGGCATTAATCCAGCCCACCCACTTTCATCAGACACATAGAATGACAACCCACTAAGCCCATCCGTCGTAACATGCATATCCCTATATATATCCCGAACCAACTATCCCTAACTTTCAGATCTCCCCCCCAACCGAACCCTCTTTCCCCTTCCTAAAGCCCAAACTCCTCTTCCTTCTACTAGACTCCCGTCTCCTCCCCAAGTCCCTCCTCTTATATGCCCTTCTCAAAAAACTATCATCGAGAACCCGTCTCGGCTGACCCACGGATTCCACCATTATACCGCCGGCGACGAGATATATCGAGCTATATCCATGCCCATATGTGCATGTATAGGTATATTTATTCATCTCAGGATGCACATAAGCGGACGTAACTGCACGATAAGAATTATAGGTGGAAGTAGAGGCCAGTAACCCCGGAAGATAAATGTGCGGCACTTGGTTCCGTATAGCAGATAATAAGACGGCGTGTTGAAGCCGGCGTTTATGGAGATTCATTTCTTCGAGTGTTGTTTTATGGCATTCTTTTTCTGTTGTTGTGACTTTTCCTAGGGTGGGGTGTTGTGGTGGGGGGGTTGCAATGTGGATGGAAGGTAATCTAACGTATGGATTCATTTTCGTAGAATTTAACCGGAGAATATATGAGGCTTTCATAAAATGCAATCTTAGAGGTATGATGATGTGTCTTGATAGATATCCTTTGTAGATGATGGGGATACCTGGATTTATATAGGGCGGGGTTCTACGCATCTACCTACCACACAAGCACAAATATATGTGCCTGTGGCCCACCATCGTGGGGCGTGCCGTCTTCCTACATATGTCAGTGAGTCAGAAACCAATATATTGATGGGAATCTGTATGAGAATAATTTAGGTGTAAAAAGAACACCTCATCAGCTACGTTAGTGCTGTCGTTTTCAATTAATTAGTCTGGTCTACTTGACTGTTAGGGTTGTTTCAGCTTGTTTCACGTTTGGCATATCCCCACTTATTTTGATAGCGTAGTCTCTATTCTTGGTATGCTTATCAACGCGCTTAGAAGATAGCGTGCAATGAGGGGTTGAGTGAGGGGTTTTTCGGTAGATTATGGTCTCAATGTATTCTTATCAATTGAATCGTCTACTGTACAGACATTAATCATAGACATGCAATCCTCCCGCACGAAACGAGCAAAATTAGTGAATATGATCAAAATAAACGTGACGGAGAAGGCTGAAGTTAGAGTAGAGTACATAAACATTTCACTTCCCACATACATACATATGCCAAGAAGAAATGCACGAAGGGAAAACAGAGGTCATTTCAAATCTACCGAGGTGGGTGTTGTGGTGTCATCTGTCCGGGAAGCGACCCAGCATTTGACCCTTGGCTGTAGACCCGGTGATGGCCCGATACTCCGTGAGGACCAGGAACGGGCTCGCCTAAGCTCCCAGCTACAGAAGCTCGTGCTTGGAGGGGATGGACACCAACCGCCGGGGAAGGCCCACCAGGAGCGTAGTTCATCCCACCTGCTGGGTTTGGTTGGAGGATTGGTGGGGTATAAGAGCGACCCATAGACATTGCTTGATGATGCGGTGGTCCAGGCAGACCCGCTGTCCGAGAAGCCTGAACTTGCGGGGGTGGCGTGTTGTGCCCGTATTGTGCGGCTGCGAGACCGAGCGCAGACCTGTGCACCTGCTGTTGGTGTGATCCACTGACCATCGTCTGTACATGTTGCTGGTATGTCTGATGACCACTAGGATGTTGTTGTAGGGACACATGCGTCTGCGCCGGCGTTACCGATGCTGGTGAGGCGTACGCAGCCGTCGTCGGGGGCCGCGATGCCATCCCAATCAAATTGGCAGGCGACTGGATCGGAGTTGGAGGGCCTTGTCGAGCGCCATAGGTGATGGTGTTGGCACGTTGCGTGGGGGATCCGATTGTCTGTCGGTACACTTGATTTTGTGAATTTAAGTCGCGCGCACTAATAGTGGACGTCTGCCCATGTACCACCGGCGATGGTGCATAAACAGAGGTGTGATATGTATGACGCTGAGAAGGTGCTGGTGAGGGAGTCGGGGCGGGTGATGGGGCAGTGAGATTCGGCAAAGAAGGTCCTGAGAGCGATTGGCCCGAAGAGTACGGCGAATATGGGGGTTGAGGGGCGAGTGTTCCAGACGAACGGCTGCTGGGCTGGTGAGACGGAGGCGGCTGTTGCTGTTGACCTCGAGGATCAAAACGTGCCATCCAGTCGTTGTTTGCAGGACCGCCCGAGCTCCCTGGGATGGTAGTATAAGACTGATAGTCTGAATAACTTCGCGATGGCGGTAAATACTGATTCTGCTGAACATAAACAGAAGCTTTCTGTGTGGGCATCGCCATATGTGTCTCCTCTTGACGGGGGGCAGCCGCCGTTTGGGAAAACGAATGCCCGCCTATATATACTGGACGCGAGGGAGACGCGACGGTTCCTGCGGGGGTCGAAGTGGCTTGGTCACTTGCGAACCGTTTACGCGGTTGAGGATCTTCCGGCTCATCATTCAGAATACTCAATATGTTGGACCGCTTAGCTGGCACTTGCCGAGGAGCCTCAGGTTCGGTTGCGATTACGGCAGGCCGAGGAGGTTCCTTCGGTGGTGACAAGACTGGTGGTTGATGCATGCCCATATGTTGACTAGGCAAAGGATAGAATGATCTTTGGCTGACATGCTCGTGCCGTATCGGAGAAATATCCTGCTCCTGCTTCTGTAGTTGTTGTGCCGGTGAACTGGGGGGCTTTGTGAGACTGGGTTGGCGAGAATGAGATGTTGTGGGCATAAGCGACGGTTGAGGCTGGTGCTGCATGTAGGGCTGTTGCGTTGGTGGCAGTGTACCCTGCGGTGGGAGTAGAGGCGATCCGCGCACATCCACACCCGATGTGCGAAATCCTTGCGAATGGAGCGGCTCCATGTGCGTCATCTCAGGTGCAGGTACGGGCGTCTGGCGGGAGGAGATCGGAGCTTCCTGCGGACGAGTGGCCGTATGAGGCAACACAGTGGATGGAATTTCACGCCTTTCCTCAGGGAAGTACCCCATACGTGGGCCTTGCGTTCGCGGTGGCAAAGCAGCCTGAGGTCGAGTTCGTGAAAAGTCCTCGCTGAAGACAGGCCCAGGAGCCATAGAGGTGTTGGCTTGTGCGAGCGGTGGATATCTCGAAATGTTACGCTCCTTCTCCGAGGGAGGTCGAGCATGAAGAGGAACTGGCTGCGGGGATGGCGCTACATGTTTACTCTTTGGTCCAACTCGGCTCTCATCTGGCTCAGGCACGGCCGCAACTTCCGTGTGTGGAGCCAGAGGACGAGGCATGATGATGGAGGAAGGCGTTGCTTCGTAACGCCGCCTGGAGGCAATGTTAGGGGCAGCAGGCAATGGACCCGTACGTTCGCCTCGGGACTTTTTGTTCTCCGCATCGGCAACAATATCTTCAAAATCTTTCTGGCCGGAGTCTATACGTCTCTGGAAGTAGTTTTTGACCTGAAAGTCGTTAGCCAAAGGCCACCAAACGGATAACAAAGGGGGAGCATACCATCACAGTCGTCTTCGTCTTCATGAAATTCGATATTCCCTCAAAATCACGTCCAAAGTGCGCCAGCAATTGAGGGAAATCTCGCTGTTCAGGTACAGACCAGTAGCTAGTAGGTTGCAATGACCCATAACCAACCTCGGCCTGCCGGGAACTTGCTGGGGTGTCTTGTTCTGTCGACTCGAAAACCAACATGCCTTCTTTCTGGCGGCCTCGTCCAGACCTCGCTCGGGGGGGCATTTCGACTGGCAGTTTTTCGGACGGCTCTGGGGTCCGCACAATCGCTGCCTCACTCGTACCATCCATGGATGGTTCGGGAGCCTCCACTTTGGGTACAGTCCCAATGGAAGGTACGATGGGCGCCACCGTCGCAGTCTGGGTCGAGACCTCTGGCTGCGCTGGTTGAGGTAATTGTTGTTGGGCCTGCTGCTGCTGCTGCTGTTGAGGCTGCTGCTGCTGCTGTTGTTGTTGCTGCTGCTGCTGTTGCTGTTGCTGCTGCTGCTGCTGCTGAGCCGCTTTGCCCCGTCGACCGCCTCGAGAACCAGGGCCAGTACGGCCTCCACGTCGGCCAGCGGGTTTCTCTGGTTGGTCACTATCCTTGGCTCCTCGACGACCGTTAGTGGTATGCTCGGTGTCAGCAGAAGAGTCGCCAAAGGTAGGGGCAGCAGCGCGCCGTGGTCTGCCAGTATCTGTAACAGGAGCCGGCTCCTCCTCGCCTTCGTAATCCGGCTTGACAACCCCCAAGTCAGCCATGAGCGCATTAGATTTAGGTCGAGCGGATCGTCTAGCACGACCGCGTCGGCTCCAACGCTTATTGAGCTTCGCTTTATATTTGATTTCCTCCTTCGTAAGGTAATAATGGATGATACATTGCCGGAAGTCTCGCCCAGGTAAAGATTCGGCAATCTTTCCCCATTTCTTCGGATGAGCCATGAACGCATCGGTGAAAACCTCGTGCTCCCCAGGAGAGAAGTCGTTGGGTGGCGGTAGGAACCCGAAGACGTCCATAGCTTTAGCCGGATCGATGATGTTATTTGTATCCTTGTAAACACGCGCCTTCGCTTCCTCTGGCTCAAGCATATCTGGAATCACCGCCTCCCGATTTAGATCTGGCTGTGCGGTAGCCTTATTCCCGCGTCGCCGCTCGAGTTCCTCCTGTGCTGAAATCTCTGATGCACGAAGAGCATTCTGGAAATCAAGCTCGCTATTGCCTTTGTACCTCCTGCCCTCAGCAGTGGTAGGTGTCACAACTGCAGTAGCTGGGGGAGACGTGGGGGCCGGAGTGAGTGAAAGCTTCTCTTTCGTACGATCCAAATTATGCACTCTAATCCTCCATTCCTTGTACAGCTCCACAAAATCATGTTGCAAGCTAGCATTTTTCCTGGCAATTTCTTTTCGACGTTTCATCAGCTCTCCGCGGAATAACTCTTTGAGTGACTCGTGCGTTGCTGCATTTTCTTGATAAACATCAAGGTCGGAAAGAGGCGTCGGAGGACCAGAATTTAGGAATGGTAGGCTCTCAACAGTGATTATATCAGCTGCAGGTAGTGAACCCAGGACTAACTTAGCTAGTGGTTCCTGTTCCTCGGCATCCTTGTCCATCTTAACCTCTGGAGGAGTAGCTACATGCTCTTTATCTATAGCTTCCATCATTTCCTCCGGCGCAGACGGCATTGGTGCCTTTTCCGGAACCACTCCATTGGCGATCATCCCTAGCAATTGAATACGCATGAGAAGTGCGACAATGTTCGGGTCTTCTAACGGAGGCGGGGGCAGTTCCGCACGCAGCATTCGCATGTCCTTCTCGAAAGTTCGCTTTCGCTCCTCTAGGTACTCCTGGGTAAACACAACATTTTCGTCTTCATCCTCGTCGCTGGTGCGACTGAAATCTGGGATGAGAACGTCATTTTTGGCTCCATCAATCATCGCTTTAGGTTGAACCCCTTCCGCAGGGGGCAATTCAGGACTAGCCCCATTAACGCTAGGCGGCTTGGGAAGTTCGAGCAACACGGGGGACGCTTCTGACTTAGTTTCTTGCTTCTCCTTTATGGGGAGTATTTCTCCGGCCTCAGGTCCTGCTATACTATCGTCTATCGACATTCGCTGTTCCCGTTTCGGTTCTTCGCTAATGGACAATGCCGGTTCCTTCCCATCGATGGAATCACGTTTGGGAGGAGTAGTGGAATTAGGCGTAATAGGAGGGCCCCTATATCCAGGACGAACCCATTGCTTGTTAGTTTTAGGCGGTCCACGCGATACCGATGGCCGTTGTTGAAGAGCACGCGGGCCCGTAGGAATACTTGTCGAATGGAGAATAGGGGAGGTGTGTGGACCGGGAGATGATGCGCGATTGGCCGAAAGGGGTGCTCTAGTCGAAAATTCGGGGGAGCTGATTGAAGGTGCGGACTTATTGACCAAAGGCGTTTCTACGTGAGGCAACGCGGGTTCCTTGATGGTCATTGCTGCTGGGGCAGTAGGAGGGGAGAGATCCGGCTGCCTCTGCACAGCGTTGGGTACTGTTGATGGTTTGGGGGGCCTCAAGACCGGCTCATGTTTACCCGAGGTATCAAGGACGTCATCCCGTCGAATTCGTTGCTCAAGAGGCTGTTGAGGAGAACCTCGTGAGGCTTTCGGGCCCGTCGGAGGCTGTATAGGGCCTCGCGTCAATGGTTCAGGGTGTTCTTTGTCTACCTTCGGAGCAGATGGGGGAGCGGCGGCAGCGTCGGACAACCTTTTCTCTGCAGAGAGGTCAGGGATAGGTGCGGTCACAGAACCAAAGGCCGGCACCTGCGGAGCCGCAGGGGGTGGTGAGCGCTTCACCGGGTTGTGGAATTCTTTGGGAGGTTCTGGGCGAGCTACTGCAGGTTCGGATCGTTCAGAGTCACGTCGAGGCTCGGCTATGGAAGGCTTGCGGGCCTGTTCGGGTATTGGGTGATCGGGAATCCGGTCGGACGTTGGGGGGCCAGTGTGTATAACCGGTGGAATAGGCGGCGCTGCTGAAAGACTGGGGATCCGATTTTCATTGCGGCTCGGAGGCCGATCCCTTTTCCAAAGGTCGGCAGGTCGGTCTCGATCGTCGCGTTCCATACGTCGGTCTAGTTCCTCTCGACGGTCGAATCTCTCACGCCGGTCTAACTCCCGATCTCTTTCACGGTCACGGCGATCTATATCTCGGTCGCGATCCATAATGCGCTCTCTATCACGATCACGGTCCCGGTCTCTATCGCGATCCCGTTGATCTCGCTCGCGGTCGCGGTCTCTATCCCGGTCCATGATACGGTCCCTTTCTCGGTCACGATCCCATCTACCATCTCGAGAACGACTTCGACGTCGAAAAGAGTCGCGATCGTCTATGAATGGAATGCGGCCCCGACCACGTCCAATATCCCAGTCACCCCGCCCCCGACCACGCATAGGACCACCACGAGGATGATGGCCGGGTCCAGAAGATGGGATGTCTGCAGTCGTAGATGATACGGAGATGAGGCTATCTCTAGAGCCGCGTCGCATTCGAACTAGATCTAAATCTCTTCCAATAGGCTCTCTCATGTCGCGGAAGTCTCGAGGTGGTGGCGGGGAACGGGAGCGCCCACGACCAAAGCCGATCCGTGAATCTCTGGGGTCGAAGTCCCGGTCGCGACGACCCCAATCGCGATCAAGATCACGGCGGAATGGAGGGGGTCCATCACGAACATCTCGAAAATCACGATCGCGATCCCTGTCCCTATCTCGAACATCTCTATCCCGATCGCGAAAATCTCCACGGCCCGGATATCCTCGTCCTCGACCACCAAAGGGAGCTCCCCGAGGGGGGTCAATCAAAGCCTTTGGACCGCGAGGTGGTTCACGGCCCAGGGGAGGTAAGTTCGCATCATCGGAGCCTCGAGGGCCTGCAGGAGGCCGGCGGTCACCGAAGCGCTGCGGAGATCTGTCGCGGGAATTAAACCCAGATAATGGAGGGTATCGTGAAGACATCACCAAATCATGCTAGAAAGTGTGATATCGAACAACCCGGCAGATATCCTGCAACAGGTTAGTTGGCTTTGCACTCAGGAGAACAAAATGATGAAAAATTCGCGAATCAAACAAAAATGCAGTAACGATTCTCAAGTCGAGATTCAAGGGCCATGGGAAAGGCAGAGCGCGAGGCAACAGGAGTGGAGAACACGTGATCTTTAAAAGCGTGGAAGCACGGGCCAAAATAAAAGTATTATATAATTGGTCTAACCCAATCGGGATAAGACCCAGCAGGCGAGGAACTCGAAATTTGATTGATGATTGACTGGTTCTTGCTTTAGCGGCAGCCACTTGGCGTGGCTTGTTTCAGATGTGACGGACTGAGGGTGTGACTGAGGCTTGCGTGGATCACCAGACAGAAGAAAAAGAGGGGAGATAACAAAGAAAACGCCAGTTGAAGATCCAAATTATCGCCTGAGGACTGGAATATCTGGATTGGATGCCTGAGAGTGTCCTTGGTACTGTGGTCCACCACTGAATGATCACTGCCGCGTGGCTTACGACATGCAGAGATCGTGATCTCGGCCTTGAAGGGAAAACAAAAAAAATAAATAAAAATAAAAAATAAAAAAAAATAAATCTGCGCACCTTTCTTTGACAGAATACAACGTGTCAAGCAGTCAACTGTACGATTGCTGCAAGGAGTGGACGGCCAGACAATCTTTAGGCCTCTGGAAGCTAATTGACCAGGATAATGGGAATCGATTCAATCGAAAATCACTAGGAAATAATAGCCGACGATAAATTACGGACCAGCCTAGGATGAAACAAGTAATACAACTAGTGACAAGACTGAGGGCGAGTGAGAAAATAAAAAGAAAGGGAAGGGAAGTAAATTCTTGAAAGAACCAAAATGGAGGAGAACAAGGACAATGATGAAAAAGGAAGAAGAGAAGGAAAGAAACGGGTCAGAGGTGGATGAACGGATGGATGGATTAGAGTGGATGGGGTCGAGGGCACGTCTGCCGCCGCCGCCGACTGTATGGGTTTGGGTTAATATTAGTTGGTCAGGGATTCTTCTTAAGGGGAACTCAAAAATAACTATTCATTGGTCTTTTCACTGACCCTTGGACGCAATCTTCATGCCTAAGGCCTGAACTTCTGCAAAGTTCGTGACCCTGACCCTGATGCCCCAGGCAGCAGATCAAAACACCAATGCTGCACAATTGAACCAAACTAACCAACTTCGGTTAGTCGTCCATAGGTGACCCGATCCGTTCCCAACCTGAGGCATTCATTCATCAACTGATGGAGGGTGATTTTTTTTGCCTAGCCAATCACCCCACCATTATTGTTACAGAGGGAAAAAGCCACAAAAAAAAAAAAAGAAAAGAAAAGAAAACAGTTGGACTATCGGTTTCTGTGTAAAGCTACTACTTACACTAGAATCAACAAAGAGCCACCACCCTCTCTTCTTACCATCTCCCTACTTTTCCATCTAACAATGTCCTCTCAACAAGCCACCTCCGCCGAGGCTGCCCCTCCTACCTCCGCTACTAATGCGGTACTCGTTGCGTCGGAGCCCATTCCTGAGGGAACTCAACAGGTTCAGGGTGTGGATTTTGAGCGTTTCAAAGGCCGCGACATTACTGTCGCGGAAATGGTGGACAATATGAAATACATGGGGTTCCAGGGTACCGCAGTCGCCGAGGGCACACGCATTATCAATGATATGGTAGGACAAACTAGCTCCATCATTCCGTGTTCCGCTATATGTATCCTTATTAACATTTTTCTACTGGCTAGCGAGCATATCGTCACCCAGAAACCGGAGAGAAGACAACCATCTTTCTCGGGTACACCTCTAACCTGATTTCATCGGGCCTGCGGGACACCATTCGCTATCTCGTTCGTCACCGTCACGTTTCTGCAATTGTCACAACCGCCGGCGGGGTTGAGGAAGACTTGATCAAATGCCTGGCCCCCACCTATATGGGCTCTTTCACAGCCCCCGGAGCTGGACTTCGTGCCAAAGGGCTCAACCGGATCGGTAATCTACTCGTCCCCAACAGCAACTACTGCGCCTTTGAAGATTGGTTGATCCCCATCTTGGACAAGATGTTGGAAGAGCAAGAAGCCGCCAAAAAGAAGGCTCAGGAGACCGGAGACGAGGAGGACGAACTACACTGGACGCCAAGTCGTATCATTGAACGGTTAGGGCGTGAGATCAACCACGAGGATTCCGTGCTTTACTGGGCCGCGCGCAACAACATTCCGATTTTTTGCCCTGCGCTCACAGATGGTTCCTTGGGAGATATGCTGTACTTCCACACCTTCCGATCGTCCCCACAACGACTACGTGTTGATATAGTCGATGATGTGCGTCGCATCAATACGATGGCCGTCCGCGCCGCCCGCGCGGGGATCATCATCCTTGGCGGTGGAGTGGTGAAGCACCATATTGCCAACGCATGTTTGATGCGCAATGGAGCGGAGCATGCCGTCTATGTGAATACGGCCCAGGAGTTCGATGGAAGCGATGCTGGAGCCCGTCCCGACGAGGCCGTCAGCTGGGGAAAGATCAAGGCGGATGCTAGAGCTGTTAAGGTTTACGCAGAAGCCACTGTAGTCTTCCCATTAATGGTTGCAGCCTCATTTGCACGGGCTAACCAACCTGCGGATGACCAATCTCAGAACTAAGCGCACAAGAAACTTCTTTTCCGGAGCGGGTTGAGCTACAAAGGGAGTAAAGTGCGTCGATTAGATGAACATCACGCCAGAAGCCCACTCGGAGACGGATTACCTCAATTGTCTAATCCTATGCAGTGGTTAGACATTTGTTGAGGAAGCCCTTGCGGGGGCGCTATCTGGTGCTCGAATCAGATAGTACAACGATCCAGGCTCATCGGTGGCGGCGACCAAACCCCACCAGACGTGTCTTCGACCTGGTATCAGAAGGGTAAGACATTCTAGAAGGGAGGCAAATCGGATGATAAGCTCCGAAGGCGCCATTGCACCAGAGGACCGAGGGAATTTTCGTGCGGTTCCAACAGCGAGGGAGAGCTTCTGGCGTCCCACAATTCCGGAACCAACAGGAACTGGGCCTTTTTTTGCCGGCAGAGGCAAAGTGCCTGAGGCGAAAAGAGTGGATAACGAATCAGAGGGCAGATATATTGTGGATCTATTGGGATGTGTTCCACAGGTCGATCATTGCTGACCCGTGACAGTTCAATTCAATTAGGTTCAGTCACGGAGTTTGAACTGTTTGAAATCAGAGTTGCCACAGATCATCGGGATGACGGGGAAAAAAGGGGGGGAGATTATCTAGAAAGAAAGAGGGTAAAATGAGTAGATCTAAAAATCGCTAGAGAAAAAAAGTTCAATTAACGGAAGAGAGATCGTCCTCTTTGTATTCCTGGCAATCCGAATGGTAGATACATCCAAGAATCGGTACTTCCCCCCTAACTACAGAGTCAGTGATCATGGTATGTACCCGTTAGTACGCAGCAGTCCATCTCACTGGGGGTAAAGCCAAACGAAGATCAAATAGAATCGGTAGAAATCAGATCTCCACCCCATCCGGGATCAGGAAGGGGGTCGAGGTGGCAATCGCCAACTGGAGCATCCAGAAAAAGAATGGATTATTCCCCAGCGACTCAGGGTATTAAATATTTCCGGGACTAAACTGAATAAATCAATTCCACTGTCTCCATGAAACCGTAGCCATTGGACCGGCGGTGAAGGCTTGTGATTTGGCTCTCGGCTGCATTGCCGCCTCATCTTTTTGTCTTTGCTTCCTAATCCCCCTCTCATTTTTTTCTTCTTTTGATTTTTTCTTCATCGTGTTCCTTTTCTCTCTTTGCTTCTTCCTTACTCGGCTCCCAGTGACCTTTTTCCCTCATTTCAATCTTCGCCCTTCTTTTTGCCCTCTCTATAGTTCTCCCTCAGCAATTACTCTCCCAATTGCTGTCATTTCCTACCCGGGCCTAGGCTGCCCCGTACTTACTGATAAGCCTTGCGGTCTATCCTTATCGGGAAATCTAGACTCGCTCTCACTCTCATCTTTTTTTACTCTGTCGGATCTTTTTTCCCCTTTTCTTTCTTTCCTTCTTTTATTTATTCTTTCTTGTCGACTCTCCCTTTTTCGGACTTTTGTGTCCGAAAGTAGAGTAGACAGCAAGAATCGTGCTTGTTGAGCCGTATCCTGTTCTGGATGACTCGTTCCTGAGTTTGTTTGCACGTTGACACTTACTCCGGTCTCAGTCAGCCTTGGTGTTTGACTCACCGTTCTTTTATTCACACCTCTACTGCACTTTTGTTCTTCGATTAACTTTCTTTCCACATCCTTCCTGGGTACATCAGCGTCGTTCTACGGGCGCTCTCAAGAGCTCATTCATCAATCCGACTTGAAACCTACGATTTACAATCATCAACCATGGACGCCAACCAGGAAACATCGGTCACAGTCGAGCAGCTTCCTCCGTCCGATACTGATTCACCTTTAACTGAGACGGTTACGCCGACAGTCGCTATGAACGTGCCAGCCAGTGACGCGCCAGAACTTTCGCCAGACCTGTCTAATGACCAATCAGAGGCTCTCACACAAGAACAAGAACACAACAGTCCATCGCAAGATGCTAGTACTGAAGGAGATGAGCCTCCCATACAGTCTGATACCTCTGCTCCTCCTCGGCCCCCACCTCCGGAGGTCGAACATGCTTATTGGGCGGAGATGGAAGAGGATACTTCGGTCCCGGACGAGGCTGAAATGAAGGAAATCGAATCTGCGGCTGATGGGGACTATAGCGCATACGAATGTGAGCTCAAGGATCCAGCAATCCGTGACCTTTTACTACATGCTAACAAATGCAGATGCTTACTGGGAGAAAAACTTCCACCCGGCACTCGAAGACCCAGAGTATCGCCCCACCGAAAAAGCTCGCCTCACTTGGAAAATCAAGGGTGTTAGGGGCACGAAAGACCAGCCTAATCGTGCCAAGATCATGCGCTCTCCACCCGCATACATTGGCGGCTACTGGTGGACCATCAAGTTCTTTCCCCGTGGGAACAATGTTAGTTCCTTGAGCATATATATTGAATGCTCGCCCACCATGCCCACATTTGACAACACGGTGCCCGAGACCGAGTTCAAAGTGCTCCGTGGACCGGCCGATGACATTCTCAATGACCGTGCTCCCGATCTAGACGTCAAGTTTTGTCATACCGACAAGACTGAGGCTTGGCTAGAGGATTACAAGTCACGGTCCACCGCTCAGGGAACAACCGCGTCCGGCACATGGAGGACTTCTGCCCAGATTGGTGTCATTGTGTACAATCCGGATGAACCACGTACTGGGTGGATGCAGTCATCCTGCCACCAATTTAACCCACACAATCTCGACTGGGGTTGGACTAGCTTTCACGGGCCGTGGGACCAGATCCACTACCGAAAGCGGGGCCAACGCCAGGCACTTCTCCGTAATGACACCTTGGCTTTTGATGCGTATATTAGGATCATTGATGATCCTACTCGTTCATTGTGGTGGCATGCCAGTGATTCCGAACCCACCTGGGATAGCCTAGGGCTCACTGGTTACCGTCCCTTGGGAGACTCCGTCATCAACCACAGTGCTGAGGTCGCGGGTCTCGCCACATGGATGCATATTGCGCCTTTCTGCAAGATCATCCAGAACGCGAATATTGTTGAGCATCATACCAATTGTGAGGTCAAACCTAAACCATTATGCGATGCACTGCAGAAGTTTCTCTGGCAACTCCGTTCTCGAAGTCACTCCCTTCAATATGTCGACACCGACAATATCACGTCGACTCTGCGCAATTTGCACGAATACTCTGGGGATGTGTGTGAGTTTTGGGAACGCCTACGACGGACTCTCGAGTTGGAGCTCGAGGGTACGGATGCGGTGAAGGAGCTCGCCGCGCTCTTTGACAGCCCATCTCCCGACCTGCTTGAGGCTCAGGGATTAGACATAGTCAATACGGTCCCGGCGGAATTCAACTCTCGTATCAGTTTGCCTGCGGATAAGGCGAAAACAATACACGGAGCCCTCGGTGGTTACCTGGATTCCAAGCCGGGTCGTTGGGCGCTACCGCCCATTCTCCACGTGGAGCTGAGTCGCCAAAAGCTCGACAAAGTAGCTCGGCAATGGCGGTTGAACTATAATAGAGTAGACTTGGATGAAGAGCTTGACCTCTCTCCATGGCTACTGGATGGCCACTGTGGGAAGTATGTTCTGTATGGCTACATTGTCCACCGAGGTCGACGCACTTCAGGTAAATTTTTCAGCATCCTTCGCCCAGGTGGCCCTGGAACTAAGTGGCTGGCATTTGATGATGGAAGCGACAATCGTGTTGAATGTCTGACACGCAAGACAGCCTTGGGTCCCCATCTGGGTCTGCATGCAGATCAGAAGGTAGACCACAAATCTGGTCACGATGTTGCCATTGCGGTGATGTACATCCGCAGTGACCTTGTGCAGGATTACCTACCAGGCCCGCAAGGACCATGGGCTGCACCTCCAGACATGAAAGAATACTACGAACGTGGAATTTATCCCTACGCAGAGACCTCCGGAGGGAAGCCACAAGAAGATATCCAGATCGAGGTCTATTCTGCTCCGCAATATGATAAGCTGGGGAGCTTGTTCGACTCGTATGATCTAATGTCGGAAGCAAAGGCAGCTAACAAGGTCATGTATCTGACTTTACCGCGGTCGACAAACCTTATTGATCTACGCAAGAAGATTTCTCTGTGGGCTTCCGCAGCTGCCGAAAGTGAAATATTTCCGGAGCACATTCGTCTATGGGAGATTGGACATACCCGTGAACGATCTGGGCCCACGCTCGCGTTCTCTCGAGTCTCGGAGTTGAGGACCACATTGAATCTGCCGATGAAGACAGCTCGTTTCTGGATGCAGGTGGTGTCTGATGTGGACGCAAAGTACTTTGCCATGGCGGATCCGCAAGAGGTGGAAGTGCTTCAAAATAAGCCTGAAGAGGCTGTCATCGAACGCGAGGACTCCGACTCCTCTGATGACCAGCAATCTGTTCCTGAAGTTGGGGCTGGACAAGCAGGCCCATCGGGTACCGCATCTCGAACGGGTGGCATCGGGCAAGTTGTGACTGAGGCCCTTCCAGAAGACCTCAGCAACCATATCACAGAGGGCTCGGAGGTAGTACCTGAAACATCTCCCTCGACCTCGCCTCCAGAAGTACCTCGACCTGAGAATAGCACTCCTAGTGACGCCGACAATGATACGATTATTGCCGCGATAATCGCTGAGGACATGGAACAGGCAGAGTCGGAAGAAACGACTGACACTACCCTTCCAACAAACGATGTTGCGAGCCAGTTAGCAGTAAATGAAGTCCCCACGGAACCTCCCGCAGCTGAAAGTTCCCCTGCTCAACCAACAGAGCCAGAGCCCCAGTTACCGGTAGACCATGTGTACTATTTCATCCAGGTCTTCGATATGGAGGCGCAGTCTTTGCGGACTGTCGGATCTTTCTTCTCTCAAAAGGGGGAGACCATCAAGACTGCACTGCGGAAGCACTTACAGTGGCCGCCACTCAAGGATTTCCAGGTCTGGCAACGTGTGGATGGCACCACTGTGACAACCATGTCGTCTGCTGAGACTTTCGAGGTGTTTGTGCCCGATGGCACTTGCTTCATTGTCGGAGATAAACTAAATAAAGACAAGTAAGTCCGGCTTTCGTTTTACAAATTGAACCACTTACTAACTCGACTATTCTAGGCGGTTGAAGCTCAATCAGGCAGGACTACTGGCCAACCCCGATCAGCTAGTCCGGTATCTGTGGGCTGAATCCCGCAACCACCCGACGAAGGCATTCACCGGTTTCAAGACCATCGAAGCATCGTTCACCAGCGAATACTACAGTGGTGAATTAAACAAAGGCTTCTACCACGGTAAAGGCAAGCACATCTCCGATTCAGCCGGGGTCTACGATGGAGAATTCGTCCTGGGCAAACGTCACGGTAAGGGACTCATGGAATACCCCATCGGCGATACCTACGACGGAGATTGGTACGAGAACCAGTGCCACGGCCAAGGAACATTCGTCGAGAAGAAGACAGGCAACAAGTACGTGGGCGGCTACAAAGACGGCAAGCGACATGGAAAGGGAATCAGCTACTGGGAAGTAGCCGATGAAGAAATGGATCTCTGCCAGATCTGTTACTGCGAAGAGCAAGATGCCCTGTTCTATGATTGTGGCCATGTATGTGCCTGTGTTACCTGCGCACGCCAGGTGGATATCTGTCCCATCTGTCGTAAGAACATTATCAGCGTTGTCAAAATTTATCGGACATGATTGACTGGCTTTTGTCGGACGTTAATATTTTATCTTTTTCGTTTCTGTCTTTCATTTGCATTGGAGAGAGTATGGCATACCCTGGAGATTATGAAGATTTTGCTTTTGCTCTTGCTTTCTGTGCTTGCTTCACTATGGATACTGTCGTTTTATTAATTATGGGTATATACGAGTTCTAGATCAGCTTATGTCTTGAATCTACAATCATTTATACATATACTTGGATGCATACAATTCCTTCACATTCTTGGTTACACACTTAGGCCATGAACCAGTACCAGCTCTCACATACACACTCAGGACATCCATTATAAAAACTGGACAAGACAAGAGAAATTCAAATGGATCAGACATGGTATCTATCAAATTCACCATCTAGATATCTACTACGGTAACGAAGCAAAATCATATCAATTCAAACCGACATTCAAAAGAAGCACACATGCGCCACCCACACCAAAGATGAGAAGAAGAAACAGAAGCTTTTTATTTCATTCATTCAACAAAACCATTTTCGAAATCCAGGGGATAGATAGGGAAAATATACACAAGACAGGTCAGGTATTATATAGTAAATGAGGACACAAAACTACTTGCTAGACTTCTTTGCCTTAGTTGTGGTTTTGGTCTTTTTCTTGTCGGCGGGCTTCTTGTCGGGGGCGCCTTCTTGGGTCTTGGATTTCTTTTCCGGGGTTGATTGTGATTTCTGTGCTGTTATCTTTCCCTTCTCTGTGGTAGTCTTCTTCTCGTCCGGTGCGGAGTCAGAAGACTCCTTTGGTTCCTTTGTAGATTCAGACTTGGTCTTCTTGGGCTTGTTTAGGACGCCCTTGGGGTTAATACCCTTTCTGCGGAGACGGTTACGTTCGGCACGAGCGATACGCTCCGCGTCCTCGGGGATTTCTTCGAAGCCACCGAAGGCTCCGCCCTCGGTTCCCATGACATCGCCTTCATCATCAACGATAGGAGTCTTGTCGACGGCGGATTCTTCGTCATCGGACTTAGCGGAGGGAGTCACGGAAGACTTGCGCTCGGCAGTGGTGGCGACGCCGTCTTCGGGCTTCTTGTCCGCGGGGCTTGGACCAGTCTTCTTCAACTTGCAGACAAAGAAACCGTCAACGTTCTCGCGGTGAGGGAAGTAGCGACGGGTCAGGGGCATCTTAGCATCGAAGTGCTTGCCCATGTACTCCTTGAAACCGGGGGTACCGAAGTCTCCGAGGCCGGTGTCGACTAGTTTCACGTTGGGGCGCTTGCGCAGGACGTACTGGACAACGGCTTCGTTCTCCTCGACTGTCACGCTGCAGGTGGAGTAGACGATATAACCGCCTGTTTTTGAGGCGTGGTCGACGGAGTCGATGGCCGCGAGGAGAAGTTGACGCTGCATGTGTGGGATGGCGAGGAAGTCACGTTCGTTCTTGGAGGTCTTGACGCCGGGATCCTTGGCGATAACGCCGGTACCGGTGCAAGGGGCATCGAGCAAGACGCGGTCGAAGCCGCCCATTGCCTTGGGGAAGGCCGTGCGGGCATCGAGGTGGGTCACGATGGTGTTCTTGCAGCCGAGACGGTGGATGTTACCAATCAAACCCTTGGCACGGGGCTTGCTAGCATCGTTGGCGATCACGCATCCTGTGTTGCGCATCAATGCCGAAATGTATGTAGTCTTACCACCGGGGGCAGATGCCATATCGAGAATTCGCTCGTTGGGTTGGGGTGCCAAGGCCATGACGGGGAGGAAGGAGGATGCAGCTTGCAGGATGTAGTGACCGGCCAGGTACTCTGGGGTGGCACCAAGGGGGACAGCAGACTCGAAGACCTGGAGACCGACCTTCGACCATTTTCCGACGGGTTCGAGCACCACGCCACGGTTGATGAGCGCTTGAGCTAGGGAACGGCGGTTGGTGCGCAGTGTGTTTGTACGGATGACGACAGGACGAGGGGTCTCGTTGGCTTCGAAAAAGGCAAACGCTTCCATAGGTGTGAAGAGGTTGAACAGCTTCTCGGCGAGGAACGGCGTGTATCCATAGTAGCCGCAGATGTCGCTCAGAAGCAGCTGTACGTAATCGGCACGGGACTTTCCAGGCTGACCCAATGTCTTCAAGTCACCCAAAATACGGATTGTGTCCGTGATTCTCGTACGGAGGAGCTGCAGGTCGGGAGCCAGGCCAGGGCCAGCACCCTCGGCGTCGCCGAACACATCTGGGCGGTCTCCGGCGATGTTAGTCTGCATAGCATTTTCCTTCAATTCACGCTCTGCCTCTTCATCTTCGGCTTCCTTCTCCAAATCCAATTTCCGGGACAATCCCTCAATGTTAGCCGCCGTCAACTTCTCTTCAGCGTCGGAAAGGTCTTCATCGTCAGAGAACATGGCTTGCCGGGGATGATCTTCTTCGTCGGAGTCCATAACGGAATCATCGTTCTCTGAGGCGTCTTCAACATCGCTACCCATTGAACCATCACTAACACCATCAAGATCGTCGAATTCATCATCCAGCATTTCCTCATCGTCCTCATCACTCGAATCCATGAAGGTTGGCGTCTTCTTTTCCGCAGTCTGTTTCTTGCCCTTGAGCCCCGGCACAGCAGCGACCTTCTTGCCCTTTCCATTGGCAGTCGCATTGACCTTCTTCTTCGGCGCTTCCTTCAAAGGTTCCTCCTCAACCTCCGCTCTCCTCCGCTTCTTGCCCGCTTCCGCCTTCGACGCAGTCTCACCAGCCTTGCGCTTCTTAAGCATAGTAATCTTGGACTCATCAAGCGGGGCCGGAGGGCCCTGCTTCTTCATACGACGACCCTTACCCATTGCGACAAGTGTTGAAATGTGGGTGGAAAAAGTAACAAAATGCGTATATTTCTTCACTGGAAAGAATCTCGACTTTTTTTTTACTTTTTTCCCTGCGGGCGGTCGGAGACGGCAGATACCACCCGAAAGGCGATGCGGCCAGATGCCGAGACGTTCACGCCTAAGGCAGAAAGTATGCACCTCTCAGCTTCACCTCCACCCAATCAGGTAATGCCGGACGGTCGTCTTCCATTAGAACTTAAAACACATACCTCATCCGCCACAACTCCCTAACACTATACAATGTACACATCCGAAATAGCCGCAAGCATGGCCGAAATCTCTTTCATCAAGTCGTTCATCTCCTCCCTCGACTCGCGCCCCATCAAACTCCCCGCCGACTATGTGATCGATCCAGAGCGAGTAGGCCGAGTCCCTGTACGTATCCGACCTGTCTCACCTCAAATACCCAATAAAAACCTCCCTCCATAAAAGCCATAGTAATACTAATCCATGAAAAACGCAGTACCTCCTTCCCCGCCTCTCAGCAGCCCATCCCACAATGCCCAAAAAGGTCCAAAAGAGCCAAGCCCCAGGCTCGTCAAAATCAATCACCGTGAACTTGAAATCAGCCCGGAACCCCGCCTTCGAAATCAAGCTCTCCAACCAGCCTATCTCTACGACCTCGGCGCAGGATCTTAAGGATGCGGTCCGTGACCGTGTGGTCGATGGTCAGGGGGGCAAGGTTCCGTTGGATAAGATTAAGATTTTGTACAAGCGGAAGCCGGTGACGGGGAAGACTATCGCTGAGATTCTGGCTGATGAGCCGGATATGCTTGGTGGGGGCAAGGAGGTTGAGTTTGGAATTATGATTATGGGGGGTGCGAAGGCTGTTGAGGAGGATCAGGAGATGGTGGATAGGGACAGTGGAGCTTCGCCGAAGGCGGCTCTTGGGCCGAGCGGGGAGGCTATTTTGGAGACGGAGGCCTTCTGGGATGATTTGGAGGGATATCTGGGACAGAGGGTTAAGGATAATGAGGAGGCGAAGAGGTTGAGGGGTTTGTTCAAGGGGGCCTGGAGTTCAAGTCGGTGATTTGGTTTGTTTAGCTTGTAGTGTTGCTATGATACCTTCGTTCATGAGAATACAAAGCAAAGATGCATCCTAAGAATTATAGTTGGATTTGTTTTTGAAAAGCATTCAGTTGAATGGGAATTGAATACACGTTTTCCTATTGCTGTAGAGCTCTAAATCCGTTCTCCAATGGTAGATTGGCCAGAGTGGAAGGCATGAGAGTCGAGGTTGGAAAAGGACTTAAGGAAAAGAGAAAAGAAAGCTATATTACAACGCTTGTGAGAAGTCAAGCGCGGATCATGGTTTAGGACTGCTAATGGAAAATGGGAAGGTGGGCGGACTCGATATACCACTGCAGCCATCAAACATGAGGCCAAAGCATTTTGAAGTAAATCGGATCACGAGGATACACGAAACGCAAGCAATAATCTCAAGCTGTGGGTAAACAACACAAAGCAAACTCTAGAGCTCAAAGGGCACCCTTTATCATTTCATATAAAACCGGGGTAGGAACAGTAACATGCCGGGGTGGATATGTTTGAGAAAATGGAAAATAAACGGATTATGAAGGACAACAGAAACTATAACCACACATGTAAGAAGGAGACATATGCGAGGTAAGACACCATTGCAAATGCTCAAGAATTCGCCAAGCGCTCATCCATTCATGCGTCCAAGAAATACGACATAAGAAGAATATCAGCTCGAATATAAGGATAAGATCATACATCAACAGTAGAAGCCCTCGTTATCTCGAAGTATTACCTCGAGAAGACTTTCACCAAACCATCGCCGCCGCCGCTGACGACCCATCGGCCATCGCGGCTCCAGACGGCGGAGCACACGCCTTCACCACGCATCAACCGGTGACTGGTGATTTCTTGGGTGCAGCTACGTTTCTCGAGGTTCCAGAACCGCAGACTGGCATCATGGCCGGCCGACACCAGTTCGCGTCCATCTGGAGAAAGGGAAAGTGAGGCAATCGCTGACGGGTGCGCCAGCATAGTGTATGTGCATTGACCTGGTGCAACTATTAGTGATACAGCTCCTTTCGTCAAGTCAGATTATGAAACTTACCACTGTTAGCATCGAAAAGGCGAATGTATCGATCTTCGTAACCACTTATAATGACACCCTCAGCACCACTGGAGCCAGTAGCTCCGTGAACCACCTCTTCTTCGCCTGAGATGCGATTGGGATCAAGGCCTGCCGACCCATCGAATCCAACCGTAGTCGCCACAACAGAATTGACGCCGGTCGAAGGTGTGCCATCGTACGTCTCGAGGCTTGCCATTCCAACAATCTCCTCACCAGTCCTTGTATCGTAGACAATGATCGAAGCATCCGAGAAGGATACCACAAAATTGACACCGGCAAGAGACAGCGGGCTAATGCAGGTTGGTGATGGGGATTCCTTTCGCGTGATCTTGTGGATAAGAGTATAATGGAAAGGCGTGGCAGTAGCCATGCTAGGTTGAGGTGAGGATGGGAAGTTAGAGCCAGAGGAGATTGAGTTCGCCCGTCGGCTGCCCCCAGCTCGTCGAGACCCTGCTTGCGGGGATGAGAGTTGAGGAGGAGCGCTAACTGCCCAGATCAATATCTGACCGTCTGCCGCCCCCGATGCCAGCAAGATCCGATCAGGCCCCCCATAATGACCACAAGCGTCTCCGAACACAGAGCCGGTCGTTCCAGGAAGAACACAAAGGCCCCATACGGCATCCGTATGTCCATCCAGGGTGGCCTTAGGGTCGATCCTTCCTCTCTCCCAGACACGCACGCTGGCGTCTTGGCCACCAGAGAACACCCAACCATCTCCCAAAGCGCGGCCGCCATTCGAGAAATCTCGAGAAGGAGAGCATGCGGCCAACGCTGTAACAGCACCAACATGCCCTCTATGTGTGAAGTAGCTCGTTATATCCAGGTCACTGCTTGAGTTAGCATTATGGGAGCCGAAATTGCCGTAAGTTGCCGGGATGATCCATCGCTTGATCGTTCCATCATCGCTACAAGTACAGATTTCTGGCTCTGAAGGACTACCACCACCAGTGAAAATCACAGAGCGGACGACATCCAGGTGTCCGCGCAGAGCGAATCTCACTTTGAAGTTAGAGTCTTGCTTCTGGCCCGTCCCGGCACTGCTTTCACTCGATCCTTCCCCCTTACTCCTGGCGCCTGAGCTCTTTCGTCGATGAGACAATGACCCAGGTTTTGAAGGAGATTTCGATCGAACAAAGTTAGCGTTAGGGAAGGCATCCACATCTGGTCGATGTGGCGGTATAGGTTCGGTCGGTGGCCCTTGTTCGGATGGTTCGTCAAAGTTCCAACCATCTGGGTCCTCCTGATGTTGTTCTGTTTGCTGTGGTTTTATCTCCTCTTTGACCGCTCCTTGTGCACCGCACACCTCGTATGCTTGCTTCTCAGCACCTGTGCGCTCATCCACAATTGTGTTCTCGGGAACCTGCTTTCTGTTGTCAACAGCAGTTACGGGCGTCTGTTGCGGCTCCAAGGGCCTCCTTTCGAGAGCTTCTCTAGAGCCGGTCGGCATCCCAAATTGAATTGGTTGGCGGGACAACCCCGAACTCTCGGGGTATTGAGCCACGATAGGTTGGTGATTCTGAAGAGACACCTCTCGTGCCATCATATGGTTTGCCTGCTGCTGTTGTTGTTGCTTCTGGCGCTGCTGAAGATGGTATGCTTCCTCCAAGGCCTGATGAGACAGCTGTTGGTTTCCATAGATATGATTTGGGAGTTCCTGGTCGCTCATGTCGGGAGGTGGGTGCGATGCAGGGATAACATGGTAAGTGACTTCTTGCGAGCACTTTGACAGGTAAAGGCGCGATTTATCCCGTTCGTTCTCTTGCCGGAAATCGGGCTGATTGTCGAGCTCGGCGTCGCTGAGTTCACCGAGCGGCTTAGAGCGTTGAGCTAGAGATACAGTCAGTACGTATGCGTAACGTGCCATTGGAAAGAATCATAACCGTACATTTTAAGGCATTTATACTCTCCCGGGCGATGTCTTTCGTGTCTCTAGTATCCTCAATCTTCTCATTGTTGCTAAGCTTCTTGTTCTTCTCACGCTCCTTCTTTAGCGCGGCCTCAAGTAGCCTAACATGCTTCCCCAGAGACTCGTGTAGGCGTCTGCTCGTGCGAATATCGCCTTCCAGTTTCCCTATGCGAGACTTCATCTCTGCGCGCTCGATTTCCCAAGCATTACGGTCTCGCTCGTGTCTATGCCATTCTGTCTGCAGGAAGCGCATCACGCCTACAGGAACCACAAGCTCAATTAGTTACATTGTGTATAAAATGTGGGGCTGGGGAGTTTCCTCCACAGGACCGCACCTTGTAATGTGTATTCAGTCCCCTGAGGTTGCCCGCCGTTGGATGACCCATCCCCGGGTCCGCCATAACCTCCAGGACCAACCATGGCCGAGGGAGATTGCCAAGCCATGCGAAATCAACAATCGAGGTTATGCCGGCAGGAATTTATCAGGAGAAATGACCTTCCAGCTCGCAGCGTTGGATCGGGGGCGGGATAGCTAGCTTGGTGAAGTTGTGCCCACAGCGATAAACTTTCTTTGGAGTAAGGCCAACAAAAGTCGGGACGGGCGACAACGGCAGGAAACAACGTTCCCCTAGCCGTGTCAACACCGATGAGGGCGAATACAATCGAATCGATCGAAAAGGCGGAAAAATCCGTTCGACGGATAATAAGAGACGTCAAGAAGCTGAGCCGAGGGGAGAGCCGAATGGACTTGCTCTGGTGCGCGTTCTCCTGCGCTGCTGAGGTCGGGGAAATGCTGCGGTGTTCTCGTTGGCTCCTTAGACGCCCGCGCGGCTTAACCGCCTTTAGCGCTGGGTTGTTTATTTTCCCAGCCTCATCAAGTGGTGGTCAGGGGGTTGAGGAACGGATGAGCTGACAATAAACATCCCAATGTCGAAATTTTCATCTAAATGCAAGTATAGAATAGAGCTGACGCTTCCATTCTCAGGGGGGGCGGAATCCTAGACTGACATATGATCTGAAGCACAACTGGAACTGGAACTGAACTGGTTCAGACCGCCAATCATCGCTCCCTGACTGACCCTTAGCACCGTTGCTTTTGGACCTGTTCAAAAACTACTATTGTGAACATAACGTGTCCCTAAATTTAAATGCACGGCGATCACTGATTGATCACTTATATCCACTTATAGTTTTCATTTAATCGTGACTCGTGAGCAAGTTCCAACTCTAGCTACTATGCAGAATTACATCGGGTTCAAAACTCCAATTCTTCCACCTCCATCCCACAATCCACACAGGTCTTAACCCCGATTCCTGTCTCGGGGTTCTCAATGGACCGACCCCATTGATGGACGTGTCTCCCCCCGTTACCCAGGTCATCGCCAAAGTTTCCACCAGCCGCCCCTTGGCGGTTACGGCGATATGCATCGACTCGAGTTCGCTTCTTCAAATCCTGTAGTTTTGTCTTGAATTTGGCCTCTCGCCGTCGCTTTTTCTCATTCTCACGTCGCTCAAACTCGGCATCTAGTGCTTCAGCTGAGCCCCACTTCTTCGCTGAGAAGGCATATTCCTCAACTTGATACCGTAGGAAAAGCATCATGTTATTCCACGTGGATTTATGCGGGTTGGGCCGTTCAAGATGCGGCAAGAGCTCTTCATCTCGAAGTTCAGCTGCAAACAAAATTAATACCCAAGGCTCACCCATATACAAAACATCATGGACAAACTTACGATCAGTCAAAAGATAGTCCTCCTTCGCTTCTGTCTTAGTAAGAAGACTGTACTTCTCGGTGTACTTCTCCTTACAGGCATGGCATACACAACACCGGAGCGCCTCCTCCCACTTCCAGTCAATCTCCAGACTCCCACATTCACGACACTTTTTCTGTTTGCTCCTATCATCCAGCACGCTGAGCGCCGGTTCAAAAGGACCGGTCCGATTCCGCCGAAGAGACTCAAGTAATTGTTTCCTTTCCCATTCCTTCTGCGTCATATTCGCCGGCTTCTGGTCTTCCTTCCCATCTTTCACGTGCAGCGCCTTATTAAAAGGATCGTCCTCCTCCGTCAAGAAACCTCCCTTCGTATCCGTCATCTTACTGAAGTCATACTCGACAAATTTCGCAAAGTTTCGCGCAGGCCGAATCGAATCTAGGGGACGAGCCGTATTCGCATCTCGAACCGTAGTAGGTGTCTCAGCAGTCATAGAGGAATAGGTTCGTTTGACTCCTTTTGTAGATTGCGCAGCGCGAGCCTCCGCCTCCCGTTGCTCCCGTTGCTCCCGAATCGCTTTTGCTTTCATACGGTTTACTTCCTACGCGCCAAATCCATGTCAGCCATGTCCGTAGATAGGTCTTTCACATGTCAGGGACATTTACAATCTTCCGTAGCTGTTCCGGTGTAAGAGGTGCTCGTGGGAGCTCGCCGGGCTTTGAAGTACCAGGCTGTGGTGGCGGAGTTGAGCGATTTGTCGCCATCTTGTACTGCCTATGACTTTTATGAAGCTCCTTGCCGCAGCTTGAGGAGTCGTGCAATGGTGATTTGAGGAGGTGAGTCTTACAAGGGTCCGTGTTATCGATACCTTGTATCGCCACTGCACGTGATGATAATGAAATAAATTCTGGTTGCTTGGATGTCATTGGCTAGGATTACATGTTATCAATCTGCTAGTTCAGGGCATTATTCTCGCAAATCGTAGAGTACACATAATCAATGGTAGCTTATATACCCTAGCTTGAGATTTAATCCCTCGGCATTATATTTATCGCGTATATCAGCCTCTATATATTATAGAGTAAAAGCCCTCCCAATATTACAGAAAATAACCTGAAGCCACCGAACTCACCCAAAAAAAGGTCAACAATAAAAGGGGTATCTTAATATATTCGCTATATACTACTCCGACCTTCAAAAAGGTAGCTCTCCTCAAATAACTCATCATCATCCCGCTCTTGGCCATATAGCACTTCGCACACGCCTCCCACAGGAACATCCAAGACGGCATCAGTGCCTTCATTCCAGATCTCTCTCCAGTTGACTTTCTTGTTCTGCGGGCCCATGATCTGATATGAAGTTGCTCCTGGTCTCATCCTGGCAGCACCGCCAGGTCGCCTCCTGCCCTTGCCATCTATCACTGCGACGTTCGCCACCTCGTCCACAATATTTTCAATGCTATTCATCGGTAGCGTCATGTATCCGGTGTTGTACGAGGCTAGCGCAATGTAGATGTAGATTATGCACATGACCAGCCACGCGGGTATCGCTAGCGACCACCACCGATCAGGATAATAGGTTATACCAAGCTGGTGCAGGAAGGGGGAAGGGAGGTAGGACCAGAGGATATATAGTACTATCAGGAAGATGTTAGAGAAGTTCATAGAAGTCACACCGATTCTGCGGCTTGAGAACGGTTGCACTTACAAAAGGCCAGTGATGAAGCGAGATACAGAACGAAGCCATAGTACTCATAAGTTGGTACCTTTGGACTTGCGCGAGGAACGGTTGTCGCACTACGCGCTGATTTCGCAACGGCTGCTTCTGTATCGTTCGGCGTTTCAACGTCGGAACTGTCAGGGGTAGTTGGTCGGGAAGTAGTGGTTGAAAAGGGAGGTCGAAGAAGAGACGTCAACGAAGGGGATGGCGGTAGAGGTGTAGGAGGTCTATTATAGAAAGGGGGAGCAAACGCATTGGGGCCGTGGAGCGAGCTTGACGATTGGCGAAACGGGTGTATCGCGATGCCCTCCTCGTCTTCCGGTGATTGTCCATCTGAGTCGTCGGTCGATGCGTCGGAGAACGATTGGTCGTCCAGTGAGTACTGAGACTGGAAGTTCACATCGTAGTCTTCTTCCTCGGCATCTGGAGATATTATATCCGGTTCGTCCTCTGTAAAGCTGGTGTCTGGCGCATCATCTTGAGAAGTGATTGCAAGCTCGTCTGCGGAGAGGGGTGGGAAAGGTTGTTTCGATTCAAATGGTGACAGCACGGAGGGGGAGCCGGGATCTTTCAGTTTGCTGCCTATCTTCCTCTTTTGCTCTTTCCTAGGAAAAGACATTTCGCATCAAATGTTATCCGTCCATGAACATGAAATATCGCAGAATCCGTATTGTCGCGTTGTATATTGCCATCTCTCACCGCTTGCTATCCCTCGGCACATTAGGAATATCCGGGAATTGGGTGTTAGCTAAGGCATGACGAGATAGGCAATGAATTTACAAGGGGAAGAGAAAGTATATGAAAGGAGAGTAGGGTCACTTTTGACGTCTACACAGGTGTGGTTGTGCTCTATTAAATGACCGCGCGCTCCAATTCCTATCCGCCTTCGTGCAAAATATATAGATTCTTGACAAGCCATCCAAAACTAATGGCAATAAGTTTCATACATAACTTGTCACGAAAGGGTACTGTATAGAGTTGAGAAATGCTAACATGGAAAATTGTGTTACTTACAGATTTGCAAGATGGTGATTACATGTAATATTTTTAATGTGTATACTTAAACTTACTCGTTGTTGTTTGCAAATTAAGCTACGAGAAACATGGTCAAAACCCAATTGGAACAAACGGTACTTTTGTCAAAAATTCCCAAAAGCTCTTTACCATTTAACACATTCTGAACTAATGTACCAATTTAGCTTCTATGTTACGCAAGGATGTGGCACAACATGAAAAGTTTCTATAGACCGTTGCCTATGCATCTAAGGGAACATCTGAACCTGATATGGTCTTGTACTGGGATACGTCTAAGACCGATAGACAATTTTGTGGGGAACTATGCACATGTAAATAGATCCTGGAACCCAACCCTGCCACATGTTCCTGGGCCTTACCGCAATATGCAACCTTTTCGAGCCAAATCAGTTGTTGAGTTACGTGATGGCAGATGAATTGTTATGAATTCCATCCTTCCAATGGTCTTGCCTACAAACCTATTGTGTTCTGCGTATATGTGTATAGCGTATTGGAAGGGGTAGCTGCAGGTCACGTCACTAGACGTCTTCTATGCGGAAAATGGTAACCTTCATGGAAAATCTCATATTTCTTTTTCTCCTCTCTTTTTTTTTTCTTTTCCAAGAATGTTCAATTCCTAGCCCTCTCATTTCGGATCTTTGGCAAGGAGGGCACGGACGGTTCACATTTGTCTCAGCCACAAGGGACAGACCCTAAAAGGTTACCCGGAATATGGTTCCAGTTGCGACTTCTTGAGCACAACCACGGGTCATACATATCTTAACCTGCATCGCTGAACTATCACCCGTTGTTATCTAAGCGAGAATCCACGAGTCAATAATTGCAACAATCCGACATGTATCCGTTGTTTGGATGCCACAAAAGGGTTCATCCCTTGCATTACGTGTCCACCAACGGTTTGTCTCTGGATCTGTTGACACTCGACAGCATTGGTCCTGAACTGAATTGGATCGGGATCTGAACCCATGGAACGGGTTTCTTCGTTTGTCTTCCTAGTGCGCCAGCCCACCTTAGCGATTCGACAGCCACTGATTCGCTCAAGGCGCGGGCGATGAAATGAGTTACCACGATGTAGATTACACTAACCGCACTGGCGCTTTTCCCTTCCCCTTGTGGCAATTTGCAGATACTTCGCACATACAGCCCACAACGAGGAATCTTGGTGATTAGTCTAAGGAAATCATGACAGTACTATAGGAGGAGCGCGATTCAAGTCAATGCTTTAACTATGGCGTTTAAGCAATCTTAACCTGCACAACCAGCCATCCATCGTGGTGGCTGGAATTGTTTCAGCTCGACCGAAACCCGGTAACAAACATTCCTTACTTCAGGCACTGGATTGAGCGATCGACGATCTGCAACATGCCCTATACCTATTGGATGAACCGTCCCCGGACCTATGGGAGACTAGTGACTACTAAACCACGACGGCTTCTTTGGTCCGTGTTCCCAGCACCCGATCTCTATGCATGTTCCACCAAAATTTTAAATCTTTCGAGTTAGTTAAGTCCGGGATCTGGTCCTGGGTTACCACGCGGCGTGAATTGCAATCCACAGGAACATGTCACGGTGGGTTTTTTGCCCTGGTAGTTTGTGACTGACGAATCAAACTGTGACCGTAGATTATCAACATTTTTAGTCTATCGCACACATTCCAATTGATGTTGGGGTTCGGCCGGTCCGCCAATAGCACTACTGTCAACCTGCAAGTCGACATGCTTCACCCTCGGGTGCCTCTCCCCATATTGACTGACAGGTTCGACAAACTGAGTTGCATATTTTAGTCGTAATGGTGGGCCGGACCGTCCTAGCCTATATGTAGAGACCATAAGCTCGAACTTGTCCCTGCACGAACACCTGTGAAACGTTGTAGAAGTTTTTGACCAGGAGTTTTTCCATCAAACGAACGATTTCGTTGGCCATGAGCCAGCTTCCTGACGGCCAACATGGTTGATTCAGCGCTATTCAACCTTCTTGTGAAACGGACAGACTTCCTTGTATGTTGTGGGAGGAAACAAAGAATACCTACGCCCCCTTGGGATGTGATTCAAGCTAACCCTGCAACTTACAGGATTCCAGCAATGACCCCAACATTGGTTCTTCTCGGGGAAATGCGTCCTCAACAACTTCCGAGGCCATGGAAAATCTTGGTGTCAAGGACTCGACGTCTCTCTCTGCGCTTGTCACCACATTAGTGCCCGCGTTGGTGATCGCAGTCTTTTGGTTTGGTCTGTTTTTGATCTGTCGTCGAACCCAACTCCGGTGGTACGCGCCCAGGACTCACCTACCATGTTGGCACCAGCAGTAAGTACAGATGAGCCGTTCTTTCTCTGCTTTCCACGTGGATACTGAGAAGCTCTCCAGTGAACGGAGCCCTCATCTGCCTTCAGGTTTTATCAATTGGTTTGGGCATTTTCTTAAGATCTCCGATGCGCACGTCCTTCACTCCTCGTCCATGGACGGCTATCTTTTTCTCCGGTTACTGAGAGTGTTGTGTGCTACATGTTTTACGGGATGCTTGATTACGTGGCCCATCTTGCTTCCTATCCATGCGACTGGTGGTGCAGGCAATACGCAACTAGATGCACTGAGTTTCAGCAATGTAAAAGACCCGAAACGTTATTACGCCCATGCTGTAATGGCAATCGTCTTTTTTAGTAAGTGGAGCCCTGAATCAGGATTATAGCAGTGATTGATATTTCTTAACAGCGTTCGTTTTCTATGTCGTAATGCGAGAGAGTATATTTTATGTGAACCTACGTCAAGCGTATCTCAATTCACCCGCTTATGTTAATCGGATCTCTTCGCGGACGGTGTTATTCATGTCAGTTCCGGAAGAATACAAAAATGAAAAGAAACTGCGTCAAGTTTTCGGTGATTCAATACGCCGAATCTGGATAACGTCGGATTGTAAAAAGTTGGACAAGTTGGTTCGCAAAAGGGACAAGTTGGCCTTCAGATTAGAGAGTGCAGAGACAAAGATAATCCGCTCAGCGAACTCTGCACGCCTAAAGGCTCTGAGAAAGGGCGGCAGCATCCCATCCGATATTTCTCTCATAAGCGAAACGGGCACTTCACCGTTGTTTCATGGAATCATGCGACCAACTCATCGGCTCACATGGTTTGGAAAAAAAGTTGATACCATTAATTGGTTGCGAGAACAGCTTGTGGAGGTTTCAGAGGAGGTTATTCACGCCCAACAAAAGTATAAGGATGGGGAAATGAAATACCTCTCTGCAGTATTCATCGAATTCAACAGCCAGTCCGATGCGCAGATTGCACTACAGACTTTGTCTCACCATCAGCCACTTCATATGACACCTCGATTCATTGGAATTTCCCCTAGGGAGGTTGTCTGGTCTGCATTGAACCTCAGCTGGTGGCAACGCATTGTGCGAAAGTTCTTGGTTCAGGGTGGTATTGCTGCGCTTGTGATTTTCTGGTCGATTCCGTCTGCCCTCGTGGGTACTATATCTAATATCACATACCTCTCTAACATGATTCCATTCCTGCACTGGATCGACAAACTTCCAGAGGCAATCAAAGGTGTAATTGCAGGATTGCTGCCGTCTGCGGCTCTTGTCCTCTTGATGTCCCTAGTGCCAATCATCTGTCGATGTATGTTTCCGCGTCTTCATGTCCATGTTCTCCATGTTCTACGTTTCAGATTTCTAACCATTTCCTCTACAGTCTGTGCCCGACGTGCCGGCGTGCCATCAACTTCACGCGTGGAGCTGTTCACTCAAAGTGCTCATTTCTGTTTCCAAGTCGTACAGGTGTTCCTGGTCACGACATTGACTTCTGCAGCTTCTGCTGCAACCACACAAATCATCAAGGACCCTCTGTCAGCCAAGGACCTCCTCGCCGAGAATCTCCCAAAGGCAACAAACTTTTACATATCTTACTTCTTGCTCCAAGGGCTGACCATGAGCTCCATGGCCGTGGTCCAGGTAGCCGGCGCCCTGTTCTTCAAATTCATCACCACATTTTTCGACCGTTCCCCCCGGCGTTTATACGAAAGATGGTCAGCCCTCAGCGGCATAAGTTGGGGCAACATCTTCCCCGTATTCACAAACATGGGCGTCATCGGTACGTTCACCTAGCCCCCAACCCTACTCACCCACCCAAACAAAACCAGCTCAAACTAACCCACCCCAGCCCTAACATACTCCTGCATCGCCCCCCTAATCCTAGGTTTCGCCTTCGTAGGCCTCTACCTAGTCTACCAGGCCTACCGCTACAACTTCCTTTTCGTCTACGACCCTCGAATCGACACAAAAGGCCTCGTCTACCCCCGCGCCCTCCAACACCTCTTAACAGGTATCTACCTAGCAGACATCTGCATGATCGGCCTCTTCGCCATAAAAGGCGCCATAGGTCCCGTAATAATCATGATCCTCTTTCTTATCCTCACAGTCCTAGCGCACATGTCCCTAAACGAAGCCCTGGCCCCATTCAACAACTTCCTCCCCCGAACCCTAGACGCAGAAGAAGAACTCCAACAATCAAAAGAGGAAGCCCAAGCCCTGGCCCACATCCCCATAAATCGATGGGAAGCAGCCTGGAAATGGTTCCACCCGAACCTGTACCGGGACTACGCGGCGCTAAGGCGGAAAGTGCGGCGCAATCATGTTGATATCAAGTATTCGGAAGAGGAAAGGGAAAATGCGTACTATGAGCCGTGTATCACGGCTAAGACGCCGACGATCTGGATCCCGAGGGACAAGTGGGGGTTTAGTCGGCAGGAGGTTTTGGGGACGGATTCGTGCATTCCGATTACGGATGAGGGGGCGCATTTGGATGAGAAGAATAAGATTGTTTGGGATAAGTATGATCCTAATTTGCCGTTGTGGGAGTTGAAGATTTTGTATTGATTTGTTGGTTTGGATGGGGAGATTTCTTTTGGATGGATGCTGGGTTTGTATGTATATAGATGGATGGATGGGTGGATGGGCTGCTTTGGCGTTGGATAGGATTGCTCTTTGGAATGATTTGATGGAATTATTACTAATGGTGAATGAGATGGCGCTATTGCAGGACTTGGATTAAGTTCAATATATTGAGGTTAGATTATAATTACTATATCTTTGTGCAAGAATTCCTACTTGATATATAACTGTTTGAATTACAATACAAAAGCCATTCAATGAAACTAAAAACCAATATCACAGACAAGGAAGCAAACAACCAGTGTAAGACTAAAAGAAGAAAAGTCACAAATTGCCATATTCCCCAAACTAGCCCTATCAACAAGCACCTTAAACAGTCAAACTAAAAGTAGCCGTATTAGTGGTCGCATCAACACGCGGATAGAATTCAAACGTAAAGACCGCATCCTGACCCGCGGCAATAACAGCATCAATCGCTGACGACGTGATAATCACGTTCCCAGCATCCCAGTTCCACTGGTTACTGTAAGTCTGTTCAAAGAAAACACATTAGTAACCTGACGATATACCCGTTAAATACTGACAAGGACTTACAGATCTCGCCTGTTGAAGAGGGCCCAGCCACTGTGTCCAGTCGTCGAAGAGGTACGTGCCGCTTTTCGTGAGGACCTTCACGGCCGCTGGTTTGGCGATTCCCTTCCATGTTATGGGGATGGAGAGACCGGATCCGGAGGTTGCTTTGGCTGAGTTGGAAGACAGGGTGGGCGTATCCCATTGGACGATCTGGATGATTGGGGATGCGCCGGCTGAGAATTTAAGGGTGAGGTCTGTTATGATGCCTGGCGCTGTTGATGCCGAGATGTACTTTGACAGGAGCGAGACTGTGAAGGTGATGTTCGAGCCGGAGACGGTGTAATCTGAGCCTTGCTTTAAGGTTGTGCCTTTTGAGTCCGTGATGGAGGCGAGGGTGTTGCCGTTGAAAAGGAAGGGGAGAGTTTGTGCTGTGACCTTTGCGCCGACCTTGTGGAAGATATAGGCCGAGGTCCACTGGCTTGTCGCGGCGGCGTCTTCTGTGCTGTCGGGGAGACTGTTCTGGGCATTTGGGTTGGTGATGATTTGGATTGAGGTTGGGTCACGCCATGTGCTCTTTGAGCGGTCGAGGTGGTCTAGCCCGTTATCCCAAATGATGGTGCTGATGTCGTGTTTGGCGGCGGAGCGAATTAGTTGGTCGTGGTATTTCCAGCGGGCGGCTGGTTCGGTGTTTGTTGGGGATGCGTCGTATTCTCCGAGGATTAGGGGGATGTCTGTGAAGTTGCCGCGAATCAGGTCAAAGGTGGATTCGAGCTCAGCTTTGTCTGCGTCTGAGCCCCAGATTGTCTCGCCCCTGGAAGAGATGAGCGTGGACGCTAAGTCAATGATGAATGATGCTACTTACCATGCGCTGAAAATGAAATCATCTGGGTAGCTTTGTTAGAGTTGCGATGAGATTTTGAGCAGAGTAGGGCCACTTACAGGGGCTGTAGAGGTGGAATTGGATAGCGTAAGGGTTCTTGATATCGGCGGGTAGTTTAAACCACTGGGAGGTTTTCACACTGTCCATACCGCCACCTACGAGGTTGACAACACGCTGAGCGTTAAACCCACCGGCATCATTAATTGCCTTGAGGAAAATCTCATTCAATCTGTTGATTTTAGCAGCGTGGTCGGCATTTTCACAGGGTGGTTCATTGATGCTCTCGAAAGCCACCAAGCTTGACTTGCAAGCCAGCTTAGTACCGATCTGGTACCACAACCTATAGAACTTCTCTTCAATCAAAGTTTGATTTGCATCTGACTTGGTGACATCCGCCCATTCCCACGAGTCTACCTTATTAGTCGCCATTCATGTTATACATGTGAATAGGCCTTGAATAGCTTACCGTGGTGGACATTGACTAAAGCGTAAAAGCCACGAGAGGTGATCATGTCCAGCACATCCGAAACTCTCTGCAGCCATATTGGATCCACAGTCCAGTCGGGAGAGCTCCCCGTGAAGTGATGTGTCCATGTAACTAGCAATACTGTCAGCGTTGCCTCATAACAATGTAGAAAGACAAAGGCTCACCTGGAACACGGATACTTTTGAACCCAGCGGATTTCACTAGGTTGAAGGTCGATTCTTGGACCGGGGCATTGTTCCATGAGCCTTCGTTTGGGATGGCATCGAGAGTGTTGCCCAGATTCCAACCTGGGTTGAGCTTGGCTACAAAATCAGAGGCCGAGATGGCATCAAAGGATCCTGTGCAACCGGCACCCTGGGCCCAAGTGCTTTTAAGGAACCCCGCGAGGGCTAAAAATTGTAGTGACAGCATTCTTACAGCAACTAGGTAGTGACTCGAAATTTCGAAGACCACTGTGAATGTCCGCTCAGCCAGAATATGAGGGCTGCGTTGAGCAATTATATACTAAATTCAGGTTCGAAAACCCGCAGGTGTGTCGAACCAGACCAACAGATATTGGTGGACATGACCCTGACCAGACTGCATTAGGGAATCCGAAATTGATTGACAATGATTCTTGACCAGTTAGCTGATTTGACCACCCCTCGAAGGATGGAAACCCCGGAGACACTCGGTATTCATAGTGCCTGGGAACGTCCTCCGCGACGCATCTCGCTAATTGTGACAAGGGTTGCATAAGACTACCCCTAGACAAGTGTTCCTGAAGGTACCTAGCCAAGCCCTGCACAATTTCGATCAAGTAATAAGGACGGATGTGGATAATTTCCAAAAGGATAGTCCATCCAACCGACGGCTCAACGGTCCGGATATCATTCTGCATGTATTTTGTGAGACCAGGAATCTTTGAGGGACAAGCACCGGTTAAATCTCCCAACAGTTGACCATTCAAAATCCAAGCAGTAAACTAGGGTCTATGGGAATGGTGACTTATAAACCGTGAAGAACTCAAAGCATGGCTCGGGTTTCACTCCGCAATATGGGGAAGATCTTCCTCCAATGGAAAATCCAGGAACTGTTCTTGTCGGTGGGCCCCATGAGCGCCTCTTATTAAACAAATGTGCCGGGGCCTTGCCTCAGATTTCGGAAATTAAGAATGCATCGGTGCAGAGACGCCACAACGCAGGTGATGGGGATTTCTTCAGCAACAGAAACGCCCCTTAGCTAAAATAAGGACATGGCGTCATTCAGACAGCGTTTGCGATGTGGAACTCGATCGATGGTGATTATTCCTGCCGTGGAGGATTGGGGAAAGTGAGGATATTCAAGGTCAGCAGTCAATGTCAGTCAGTCACATGCCGAGTCAGATGATCTCCCATTGTCATTTTAATTAAGAGATGCCAAACACTGCCAAGATGGTGATATGTTTCCCTCCCGGAGTAACGACCGGAGTAATACTTAGGCTAAAAATGTCAAGGCACTTTATGATAGCTCCCTTGCCAGGCCAACAAAGGAGTTCATTGCTAAACATATATGAATAAACGATGAATACGCTTCATCAAAAGCAAGAACGCCCAGTTGCTATGAAGCTATCAAACGATTCAATATGCTGAACCATTTAAAAGTCATATAAAACCCTCCCGAGATAGATAAAATCCCCCCTGCCGATTCGTGTCTATATAAAGTACATAGAAATCATACATAAAGCATCGTTTCATCATCAAATATACCGCCGAATTAGGACCTATAGCCAAGGACTTTCTATTCCATTCACATGACAATACAATCCTTGCTTCTGTCCTTGGTGCGATCCGATGGCCCGGTCGTAATAGGTACCCCTGGTGGGTGGCGTCCGAATTGGTTTCTTTGACGCGGGGCCATATAGGACGAATCCCTATTGTGAAAGCCTCTTGGAGGAGACTGATAGATCGGACTATTAGCTGCCTGTTCATATGTTGGCGGAGGCACATCATCAGCGTCATGAGTCGGCGGGGTTCGCCTAGGCTGTCCTGTGGAGCGGTGCCGGGAAGGAGCTGGGTCCCTGTGCTGAACTTGAGGGGTATATGGTCCGGCAGATTGCCGATTACGGCCGGTGGCAGGTGTGTCATTAGCTTGCTGTTCTTCCTCCTGGAGTTGAAGGGATAAGGCGTAAGCATAGTCTGCATCTGCTTGCTCTTGTGGAGAGAGCGTTCGATTTGGTTGTTCGTTTGTGGTTGCTGAGGAGATTCCAGAGCTTCTAGGATTGCTGGATGTCCGTGGACCCGATGGATCGGAGGCAACGTTCGAGGTATGGCCGACAGAGCGAAAATCACCAGCAAAAAAGCCAGATTTTGAGCCGTTGACGTCAGCTAGTGATTCCCATACAATTTCTGCACGGTTAGAGTATCCGGCATCAGTGACCAATGTAAAAAGCTGATAAGTCTGTGGATGCTTATAGAGGGTAGAGAAATGGTCATTGCGGAAAAGAATTGACAATGAACCCGGGGGCAGCTTTTCTGTCAAGTGGCGAAGGCCAAAGTTGCTAAGTTGGGTCGCATTCTCAATCTCTGTAAAATGCTGGATAGTTTGAATATCTTTCATGGCTTGCTCTTCTGCTGGGGTAAGTGAAACCCCTCGCATAACGCAGTCCTCAAGCTCTTGTCTGCGGAAAGGGAGTAGCTGAATATCTTCGTAAAACAGAGCCATCCGGGTTAACGCTCCATCAACCTCAGTAGACGGTTCAGCTAGCCAACCATGTATCAGCGGTACGCCGAATGTGCCATAAAACACGATATCGCTTGTCGCTAGAAAAGTGCCTACCGAATAACCAGTTTCCTAATTCGTTGTCAGTACCGGAGCACCGCGTCAAGTGCAATAAAGTCACGTACCAGTGTGAGTCGAGGGTTGACATTCATGCCCGTGTGTAGCATAGTTAAAAATCGACTAAGAGCTTCAATATCTGGAAGCTCTTCATCCGGCCCCAAACAGGTCGTTAACTCATCGAACAAAGCCTCGATTAGCAGACCCAATGATATTTGTTCTCTCATTTGGAGTGCTCTAACAATAGGAGGTTGGGAACCCTGGCTTGACCGTAGAACGAGTGCATTGACTAGCGCTAGTAATGGACATGGTCCATTTTTGTTTTGAGTGAGGATCGGGCAATCACGCAACTGTCCGGTACCGTCGGTCCAATTGATATGTCTAATCGAATAAGTTTCGGATCTCTGTTCCTGTTGCTTCTGTGCCTCAGCTTCGGAGACTGGAGCACTAGGTGTTGATTGACTAGGATGTGGAATGCTTGAGCGCTCCGGTAGAGGTGGTGCAGAGCCTGGTTGACTGTTTTGCGATGGCGCCGGATACTGTTGACCCTCGTATGTGTCGGAATACACAGATGATACACCCCTGCTTTGACCCATTTGTGGGTGTGTACTCGGGGCATCATTGATATCCACGAGCACATGAGAGGAGCCAGTAGTTGCAGTAGACACAGTCGCAGGGGTGCCTATCTCATTCCCCGGCGGCACTTTTGCTTGATCCCCCTGCTGGTAATGCTGATGAGAGTACGTATATTCGTTGTAAGGAGTAGCTTGAGGCTGCCAAGGAGAGGTAGACAGCGCATTTGCATCTCCATACGCTGACTGAACAGGGTATGGTTGATCTTGCACAGGAACCTGGTTTTCGTGCAGGGGCGGTGGATGCACGGCAGGACTAGAACGTTCTTCGACCCATGGAGACTCCGATGGCTGGTCAAGAACAGACAAGCGCGCTGTCATCGGAATATATCCCTCATCTGTCATGCGTTAGCGTTGGGCTCCCTAAAAATCACTAAATGGAAAAGAGAAGGCTTATCGGACCTTGTCCCAGACGGGCATTTGCACTTCCATGCGATGCGTTTGTTGCTTCTGAAAATGGGCGAGGGTTTCTATCATCCCACGGGTTCTCATCAGGTTGTCGTGGTTTCAGAAACGGGTTGTTGGACTGCAGAGGAACTGGGGAGTGTCCCACGTGTTCCCAGTCATTGACGTCTGAATTCTGCTGCAAATCATTTGCGGCCATCCTCCGTTGGGTACCGGCAACCAGAATCGGCGGCACGCGCTCTCCTCTCCGATTATCTGCTACTGGTGGAGCACCATCAGCGACCGGCTGTCCCGTTACATTATAACCCTGGGAGTTCTGGCCCGGTCGCTCCACCAGTTCATCAGCCCACGGGTTCATATTATCGCTCGGCGATGACCGGACCGGAGATTTCTGGGCTTGTTCTAGGGGCATCAAGTCGAATGCTGGGGATGTGTTGAGATCCGGAGAATAGATTGACTCTTGGGAGGGAAGCCGATGAGGTTGTGGGGAGCTTTGCGCTCGTCGAGGACGGGTCAAACGTTTCGGAGATGGAGACGATACAGATTTCGAGGTGGGAGAGATCTGTGAGATCGGGGAGCTAGGTATTGAATGAGCATTACCCTTGTTGAGGCCGTAAAGGTGTGGCGGAGCTCGTTTGCGCAGGACCATGAAGGCAGACGTATATTTCACCTGAGGCAGCCGGCTTAACGAAGGGGGCGAGCTAGGCACACGCTAGAAGGACCAATGAAAAAGACGTCTGACAAAGGACGAGTTGGTGAAGGACAAGCCGTACAAATGCTCCCTAATGCACGAATAATAGGTCAGACGCGGAGACGTGGCTCCAAGCTATACGGGACGCATACGTAACGGTGGCTCAAGATAAGGCTGAGAGCCAATAGACACTATGAAGAAGTATGTAAGATCGAAACCATGTCTTTGTCCCATACAGCTTTTCAACCTGCTGAAAGACGCTGGCGTGAAATTCCCGTGGCAATGAAGCAATGGAGAGATCAATGGTCGATAACAGGCACCCAGATTTCCGATAAACTAGCCAACCTTATTATGGGGGAATGGAGTGGATAAGAAGGCGAATTCCCGTTGACCAGTCTTTGGGTCGAGCTGTGTTTCCGTACACTAGTTTCCGAGCCAACGCGCAATCGGGCAGCTTGAAACCAAGGAAACGGGCGTTTTTGACAGTATTCGTATCGCTTACCCCACACTTTCTTTTACACAGCCACAATCACCATGATCCACGCGCCACAACAAGCCGCAGACGCCACAAGGGTCAGTGAAGATATGTTTTGATGTAAATACCCTGTCGTGAAACCGGGAAATCTATATCTTTCTTTGCTACATTTCTTCAAGTAGAAAGTCTACACATATATGTATATATAAATATATATTAAGTTATGACCACATGGGTAGAAATACAACTGAGAGGGCGATATTTTTACCACCAATGAATCCGTACATACTACACGGTGGTTCTGTTTAGACTTTCTCACGACCCCACCCGGTTTGGGTGAGATTCTTTCAACTGCTGCCGAAACTATCATTGCATCAGATTTTCCTGGTGTGACGTAAACTTCCTAACATATAAGTCGCGACTGCAATTGCACATCCAACAGACATGAGATTCCGCTAAAGAGCTGCAGTCCAGAGTAATCGGTGTTCCCTTGACGATTCAAGATGGCGCCCATAATGGGCAGACCAGTGAGACAGCTAATATACTGTCAGTTTATGCATGGTATAGGTGAGAGAAAAACAAAAGACTAACCACACGCCAATGATCATTTGGAAGGAACCGAAGCGTATGCCCCATGTTTCGATATTTCCAGCTTTTGCAACGCAGGGCATCGTGAGAGAAACAAAACACCCACTAGCAAACCCGTAAAACAAAGAAAAGACGATAAAGACAGCGTGTGAGGGGCGGGAGTTGAATGGGAGCCAGAGAGAGAATTGAAGCTCCAGTGCTCAAGCAGGCCATGGTGAGCACATTGAAATGGCCGATGCGATCGGCCAAGTGAGGGGGTAGTATACGACCTAGAATAGAGGTGGCGCTTCATTGTCAGCATAGGCGTGCTCTATGGAAGTGGGGGCATGACATGATGATAGATATCAAATAAAGAGCCAGCGTTGGTGAGAAGCCTACATTGATGGCCATACTCGAGAGATAGTCAAACGGTGCCCATACTCCCCACCTGCTCTCGTTAGAATTGTAACTGTCTGCAGTTAGAACTGCAGCACTTACATCCCAAGGAATGCCCTCCTAGTATAGAGAGCAAAACGTTTATCCTTGAGCTGTGTAATGTCAAACCATTTGGCCTTACCATTCCACTTCTTGCGCAGCAGACGTGCCCGCACTAGGAAACACGAAATGGCTAGTATAATTCCAACAAACAGAGCTGTATATCGCACTGGTCCGTAGAATCATACATCGTCTATAATGCGGTTGAGGAGGACGGGAAAGATGACTCCGCCCACGCTACTTCCAGAAGTCGCGATTCCGATCGCCAGTCCTCGTTGGCGAACAACCCATTGACACACGCAGAGCATTGACACTGTGAACACACCACCAGCACCACTCCCAAAAGCGAGACCCTGTGCCAGAAAGACCTGATAATATTCAGTTGCCAGGCTAGTCATGCAGAGTGCAAAGACGCATAGTATGCTACAAGGGTATAACACGGGGTTTAGTCCATAGGTATCGATTAAACGTCCGAACAGAGGACCAGGAATCCACATGACGGCTAATTGTACCGCGAAGATCCATGCGATAGCAGAGGCCGTGTAGTGAGAGAGAGTTTTCTCGATAGTAAGTTTGGAAAAGACCAATTCTGTTGATGTTAGATTAATGCAATGCTGGGAAAGAAGGAGCTGACATACGCATTTAAGAAGCCGAATGTACTGGATAGAGCTAGAAATGAGCCCACGACGACTAACCAGCTCGAAGGCCTCCTTCCGGTGGCAGTTCCAGATCGCTTGATGTGTTCCTTTTGAGCAGACATACTGTGTCAACATCAGGCACTGGGAGGGTAGATGTGGAATTCTTGACTTTAAACATGACGGTATATATACTGGATCATATATGATCACTAGCATTTTCTTATTATTTTCTTAACACGCAGAGCTTGGAAACAATGATTTTGTGCTGGGGCACCCAATTGAACACAACAGAGTACAAGATTTAAACGTTGGTTGGTCAATGCTCAGCAAAACGTGATGCGGATACTGATCGATACGGTAAACCCCACATCCGCCAGTCCAGACTATTATCTTGGGTGCTTCAAACCAATCTCTTCATCTATAATCGAGGACCTAGATTCAAGACGGATGGATTATTACGAAAACAGACAAGATTACTTTACATGAATTAAGAAGAGAATTATACTATCCGACATTAAAACACAGTACCTTCGGAGATTATCCAAAACTTTACAGGACCAGATGGTGTCACCAGAGCAATTTGCACCGCGAGTGTGTATGACTTGTAAAAAGCGTAAAAATAAGTGTGATAAAGTACTGCCATCTTGTAGATATTGTATTAGATGAGCTATACGGGATACTCGATATTATTGTATAGCTAAATTTCCGAATCAGAAAGGAATTGGACTGCCAATATGTTTCGCAGCTACTCGGAGAGCCTTCTCCTAGTCACGCAGTCCCGCCAGGCAGGGATACTCATCGAGAGCGCATACACCCATTAATAAGTTCTTCATTCCTGCTCATGGACTCGATTCTGATGTGACGCCGTCGGAGATGGCCCCGACAGCAATTGACACGACGCTGTGTCTACAGGCCCGTCGGATCATTCAAATGACAAATCAGTTTGTTGACGATATCAGCGTACGTTATTTTCAGGGCCTCCACCGCTGTATACCTATCATATCTCGCGAACGTTTCCACGACTGCTTAATCCATGTCGGCGCCTCCCCGCCAGCGAGTTTCTCAGTTCTCCTGCTCAGCATTTGCTTCGTGACGTATCAGCCTGAGATATTGCCACAGAGTCCGCGGCCTATTAGCTGCCAATCCCTATATTTTACTGTCAGGATGCTCTTCATCCAGATTCAGGCTTTCTTTCGCTCTTTGGTCCATCTATTTCAGGTTGGCGTTCTTTTCGCTCTGTATGAGAATGCACTTGGAAAGCCAGATGGTGTATTTCTGTACATCACCAGCTGCGCAAGAATGGGATACGCTGCGCGTCTTCACAATGAGCGGCCGACAGCCTGTCGAAGCTTTGAGGAGGAAGAAGAAGAAGAAGCGGCCAATACTTAGTGGGGGATGGTCACTTTAGAACGGTGCCAAGCCTTATCGCCTTGAAATAGCCCTTGCTGACTTCTCTGAGGATTGCTCTTTTGTGAGCTGTCGAACTCGGATCAGCCTCTTACGACGACAATTCCCAGTCATACACAAGATGGCAAGATACTACTATTCCAAGCAACCGCAATATCGACCGAAATGAGAGGACTTGGATATTCGGTCCCAGCAGCGTGCCTCTTGGACCAAGTTTTAGAGGCCTTTAAGGTCTCAGACCTGGATGCACAATTCACCAAATTTGATGAACTCTACACATTGTTGCAATTTTTCCTGGGGTTTCTTATGGAAGAATGTCAGGGTGTTTGGGGTGTATTCTGTGGAGTCATTGCACATGCTATCAGATGAGAGGGTTCTCCACATTATGTTTTGATATGTAGCTGACCTAATCTGTTAGGTCTTTATTCACGCTGCACTGGCACGTTTTAAGCCAGCCGATGCCTCCCCCGTCTACCAACATGCATACTTGGAGAAAGAGATCTTATGGTGCGCTAGATACAGTTAGTAACATGGTGATTGATATCGCCGAATCACAGGGCGATTTGGCTCCGCATATGACTGATTCATTGCCCCCGGCTGTATTTATATCTCCTGGGCAGCATTGAAGCATATTCATGATAGTGCGGGGTTGAAGAATGAGCCGTCAATTTAGGAAGCAGACAATCGACTAAAGGCGTCTTTATATCTGTTTAGTCGTTGGTGGGGATTTAGAGATAGCGACATACTCGGTACGATTTAATGAGAATACTAGGGACAGGTCTATAAGATAATGAAACGTAACATATTGATAGCTGCAGAATATAGAAGTCTCAATATTGCCTAACAGAGACTCGTTACGAAGTAAATAATAGAACTTCAGAGTTCTGGAGAGTTGACTTGCTTCCATGGTGACTTGATGGTTTCAAAACTGTGCATGACCAGATGGCCGCAAGATACAAGCATTTTTCAGTGTCTTGTTGCACTCCGTATTAGAGCTAGCAAGGTCATACATGGGCTTTTCTCTGGACACTAGTTTTGGATTCCCATACAATAACTTTTACTGTGAATTTCTACATAACCATATTTGTAGACAGCCTCCGCCCCCTCAAATTACTAGAAAGTCCTGCATAGGACCCCAGCATGCAAACCGGACTAGATGAAACAACCACACTCTCAACATAGTGTACCTTATGTCTCGTGCAAGGGTACTTGAGTTTACATGATAATGAAGCTTGATTTGAGCAACACCAGTGCACCCATCCATTCATATGGCATCTGCCACTTGGGACTGGGAAAATACCCAAGGTCATGTCCAAAAAGTAAATCCTCATTAGTGTCTTGGTACCTGATTCTGGCGCGAAAACCTCAACTTGTTTTTTATAATTTGTCCTTACGATGTGCAGGACATGGTTTTTGCTTGCGTTGCATTGGTCGTTCGTCGCTCCTCTGCAGAGGTGCGCCGCCTACGCATCATCAATCTACTGGGTAATTCGGCAACCATAGATTGGAGCACTATTCACCTCCTACACACAAGGATAGCAAAGCTTTCGTCTGACACTGGGGACTTGTATTGTATTGGGGCACAGGTCATCACGTCGTGATGGGAGCCATTAAAAGAAATGTCACATGTATCTTTGTACTCGGTCATGAGTGACAAGTGCATATCAGCACTTCAGCACTGCTGTGCTGAAATGCCAGATCATGCAGCAAGCTTGGAATTAGTGTCGCCAATCAGTAATTCTGGATCTAGTAAATTATGAGGCTTTGTGGGGAAGGGTTCTGGGCCAACATCGTCAATAAGACCGATCACTTCCAGGTTAAGCACGACTGCGTCGAGCTGGCGGCCTTAATTAATCAAGCATCTTAAATACAAGAATTTTGTTAGGTATATAGAGACAGGAATCTGGTTGCTTTTCTTTTCAATATTTTGGAGAACTTAGGATGAGTCTTACCTCTAATAAAGAATAGTGTCTCATACTTCAAACATCGTTCCTGTAAGACACTTAATCTAACAGTGCTCTTTCCTAAGTTCAGCAGCTAGAATAAAAGGTGTAGTCAGTATTTTTATAAATACGATTTCGGCTGTGTTCATGTGGAAGGCGATATCATTATTGTGCCAAGCAGTATACCTCCTGCACCGGTGCCCGTCCTCAAATTAGGAGACGAGAAAACGAAAACTGTCGAGAACAGAAAGCCTTACCGACGATGGTTCAATATCTAGTATGGGCGATTGTACACTATGTCTGCAATTTGCACTGATAGTACAACTATACGTCGGTTCAAGGTATTTTATGCAAATCTCCTTTACTGGCGGGTCTGTCGACAAATATTCCGCTCCTGTCCGACCGAAGCATCGGGGTCATATAACAGCCGACGCCCAATTCCACAAGAACTCGTACAATGGTGAAGATATTGGAGATGAGGGAGGTGGCGACAGCTCCCACTCACCACAGAAGAAAAGCCCACGGTTGATGGAAGGGCCGCTGCGCTTTGCTTGTCCGTTCTTCAAAAGGCACCTGGATACGGGATTTGCACAACATAGGTAACAACTGTTCTGTACATCTGGTGGCATGGAAATGTGCAACTGGAGAGCAATTAGAACGCATACACCGGCGTACAAGCGGAAATTCGCACCAGGAGAACCGGAATACTATATACCATATACTATTTCCGGGTGAGCCGCTGCCGCACAGCCCCTACCTCGTTAATCTGCGGCAACAGGAGGTGGACAGCCTCTGGGAAAGATTCATGGACACTCAACCAAGTGTGCTTTCGACTGCGATTCGTCATGGATTCCCTGAATCTTTACGGGATAGTGACATCGATAAGATCAAGAGAATCGCCTCCACCATACATGACGAGGTATTTGATCAAATACAAAGTACGGTGCGGACGGATGGTATAGGTAACAAATCCAGAAAGGTGCAGTTAGAGACTCAGTTTGAAGCTTCTGTCTCAGGCTTGAGAAGCAGTACGCGCAACGTGTCAGAGACAAACACACTCAAAGAGCTTCTCACGGATGCTATGGGTACCACAGGTGTGGTAGAGGCGGAGCGAATACCCCAATTCAATGGAGTTTCCTTTGTTTCCGGAATTGGGAATGGAGCAGATAGGACATGTTTTCCCGACTGATTGGAGCTTCTGTGATAGTGGTGATATTGAGCTAGACCTGAACTTTGACTGAATGAGATTAGAACGTAGAGCTGGGAATACATTATCTAGAATATAATTTTGTTGAATGCTCGTTGTGAGTAATAATCAACTAGGGATGTGGTGTTGATTGCAAGCATGAGGAATGAACAATGTAGAAGAAAGAAAATAAGAATAAAAAAGGGCTTGTTACTTTATGGGGAACTGACTTAAGCTGTAAGATAGTAGGAGAACGGTGTGAGGGATCAATGATAGAGAGGAAGGAATTTAGTAAAGAACAGAACACTGCACTTACAGAGAAGTACTTTCCATTATGTGAGCTCAGAACATAAGAAGTAGATTCCCAGGTTTGATATCTCAAGATTTCAATTCGATTGACCCATGCTAGTCCGAACATTCTATCTTAAGTATGGCAAAAGATAATTCGAACCCGCTCCTGAAGTATGAAGACTACTTGGAAGTCTATATGCAGAGACGCACAATATGAGGTTGTCGAGAAGCCATGAAATTGGTCAAATGACGGATCAATTTTTGTAGGTAAAATAATGAGAAATCACAAAATGAACTAGTTCCCTAGACCATTCAAGGCATTTCTATCCTCAAATTCCAGTATAGTCCTACACCCCAGCCACAACCCCACCCACTACACCCTACACCCACCACAACAGCCACAACAGCCACAACAGCCACAACAGCCACAACAGCCACAACAGCACCTCAACCGGCAGGAACAACCTCCGATCCGAAAAAAAAAGAGCAGTTATCAACTGGTCCGTGCGCTATCGCAAAAAAAGTAAAAGATCCATTGAGACACCCGCAAATGTTGTACGCGCATTCCTAAATTGCGGGAGATTTTTGGTCCATTCTTGCATATTTTTGTACTACTAGAGATCATGATCAGATAGCCATCCTTGTTTTGAATTATAATTCCTGCTCGCCCATACGATGCATTCCTACATCCGCCCCCACCAATTCATCGCCTTGCGGCTTCCGTCCGAGTTCACGAAGATTCAGAAAATTGAGCCTGACTCGTATGCGGTTTTCCCTGTCTTTTATATACCTGGTTGTTATCATGGTGATGGTGTATTGACTGAATGAACTAGAACAATATTTTTGGGTAAATTCGGAAGCTTCCCTGCGAACCAGATCATCGGGCGACCTTTCTACCTGACCTTCGAGATTCTTGACGACGCGGACGAGAAAGATGGCAGTTGTCTACGTGTTATTCCTGCCACAGAGCTGCATGCCGAGACATTAATTGCGGAAGGAGAGGGAGACGGCGACGAGCCCGACGTGAACGAAGATGGGACACCGACGCGCACGAATCGTGAAATCGTCGATGACGTATCGACTCAAAAGTTGACATGGCAGGAGATTGAGGAACTGAAAAAGGAATCTGGCGGAGCTGGCAGGGAGATCATCTCGAAGCTCTTGGAATCCCATCAGGCTTTGGATCAGAAGACAACATTTTCGCTTGCTAAATACATGCTGCGGAAACGCAGAAAGTATATGAAGCGGTTTACGGTCCTCCCGCTGGATGTCAGCATTCTTACGAACCATTTGATGGAAAGTGGCGATGCGGCGAGAATTATGGAGATGCGCGATGAAATGATTGGTCTTTTGGGTTGCTGGGGAAATGTACACCATGGCGGAAATGCTTCTCTGGATGAGGCACCCACAGCGAAGCCAAATGGGCGCTATCTTGTTGTCGATGACACAGGAGGATTGGTAGTTGCGGCCATGGCTGAGAGGATGGGAATATTGTACCCGCATGATGGTGAGGACTATGAGGAGCAAGGGTCATCCGACGAGCCCAAAAAGGCTGGGGCAGAGGATGCGGAGAATGACGAAGAGAGACCAGCTGATTCTTCCGCACGGCGTCCAGCTCGTCCAGGTCATATGTCTGCATCAGGGACTAGCATCACTTACCTTCACCCAAACAAGCAAGCTAACCTGTCTCTCCTGAAATATTTCGGCTATAACCAAGATAGCCCCGACGAGTCACACCCTCTTTACACACATCTGAAGACAGTTTCCTGGCTGCAAGTCATGGATCCTAACTCAGATCCCATCTATGCCAACGAACCGGAGGTTATCCTAGACTCAGAATTATATGCCATGAAATCGAACAAACGAGGCGCTTACCACCGGAAGCGAAACAGGTGGTCGCGGGTTCAGAGCGTTGTCAATGAAGCCCGGGCGGGAGAGTTTGATGGTCTTATCGTCGCAACTCTCATGGACCCTTCAAGTGTCCTAAAGCACGCAGTCCCATTATTAGCAGGTTCAGCCCATGTTTCAGTCTACTCTCCATCTATTGAGCCCTTGACCGAGTTGATGGATCTCTACTCTACGCCAAGGAAAACCGCATTTATCAACCGAAAGCAACAACTAAAAGAAGAAAATGACACAAACGATGATACCCTAGAATCCGAGCTCAAGGAGCTAGTGGATGAATTCAAAGTCGATCCCACCCTTTTGCTTGCGCCCACACTCCAGAACTCTCGCGTACGTCCATGGCAGGTTCTGCCTGGACGCACTCATCCTATGATGTCTATGCGGGGTGGTGCTGAAGGCTATATATTCCATGCAGTCCGAGTAATACCTACCCAGCAGACCATCCAGGCAGCAGGCAACCCAAGCCGAAAGAAGAGAAAGGTCGCGGCAGAGCAGACACCTACCACCACAGTCGATAGCGGCAGCGGTGTAGATGTTGAGATGCAGTCATGATTTGACACCGTATTTTATTCGGGTCCTATTGGATTATTTTGGTATTATTACTATGTACAATAGATTGCATCTGGAGAGCTACCGTTATACAAGCACACTACACCATGCGTCATGGCGCACCAAGAACTATCATGTGGAGTAGCAGGACGTCACAACACCAGTAAGATAAAAGGTATCTATTATGACTCGGGTATAGCATCATCTGAAATAGCGCTGATGTCTATAGCTATTCATAGTAAGCTACACCCACCAATACCCCGACGGCCACATTTACAAGAAAGCCAATCCACACATGAATATAACACAGTTTGAATACAACATAAATCTCAGTAAATGAAATCGAAAATTCTTAAAAGGTTGCTTTCATACGCTTTGTACGCTGAATAGTGACCCAACAAAAGAAAACGTATCAACTTAGAAGCTCTTTCCCATGAACTTTCTCTTCGCAAAGCTCAACCACCACTAAAGAAAACCAAGTCAGCTATCTCCACGATTGAATCATTATCAAAAGACAGAAATTACCTTCGAAGGACCAACACCACCGGGGTATAACCTAGCATGTAGCCGAATAGCAATCTCCTGTCGCACCTGCGAGAGATACCTGCAACACAGCACATCAGCCTCCTACCAACAATAACCGAAAAGTGTACAATAAGGAACAACATACGATCTCAGCGTCTCAGCATCCTGGCGATCACGGGGTGGCTCGAAAGCCTGGTTCAGGGGGAACGAAGCATCACCGGGGATGGCGAAGTGATCGAGCGCAACATTGTTAAGAGCCTAGAGATGTGCCCAAACCACGGTCAGCATAATCCATCGCACAGACGTAATGTAGGTGTGAGTCGTATTAGCGTGTGTGTACCTTTCCAGCTTCAAGAGCGGTCATGTTCGGCCTGACCTTTCCGAGACACTCGCTGATAAACAAGGTGCCGTAGATGAGCATACGGTCAGCGGGGCCGTTGATCTCGAAGTTCCGGAAGAGTACATTGGCGCGGAAAAGAGAGAGGATCTCGTCTACGCAGTCGTAGGACTCGTTGTCGACGGCAATTTCGTCGTCGGGGGTGTTGGGCGGTAGCGGGGGGAGTGTGAATGCGGGGCCGCGAGTGCGGGTGCGGAGGGGGAGGACCGGGAAGTTGCCTGGTGGCGTGTGAGAGGAGAGATCAGTTTGTGATTGACTCCAGAGCGTTTATTGTGTTCTGATGTTGCATCTTGCTTGCCGAATTGCCAGAGGAGGGAGGTGCTGCGGCGTACCTATTACCTGGATACCCTGATCCTCGAGGAAGACGGAGTGGTATGCCTAGACTGCGTTAGATAGGAGACTTCTCTAGATATTGTTGAAAGAGATGCTGCAAGCCACTTACCGGCATTGTGAATCAATTGGGTTGGAATATACAATCCGCTTTAGCGCCCGTTTATTGAGGATTGTTGGAGCAAGAGGCAGTGTAGAGGTCGTCGATGCTACCCAGGCGGCGGGAGTTCCGTTGAATGTCATCACCGATAGGGCTGACCTCCTGAGGCATCGAAATGATTTTCCGGCGCCGAACCTCTTTACGCGCGGGTGTGTTTTGACGCGTCTGACTTTATCAATTCGCTCTACATTTATCATACAGCGCTCTTTTTGCTCGATTTAGTTTTTCTATATCCTCGGAAGATTGAACCAGCGGGTTCCTTTGTGTAGACACCAGCGAAATGTCTGATTTCGAGGATGAAATGGACGTGGATGCTCCACCAAAGAGCTCAGTCCAGTTCAGCTCCGATAATGCCAGTGGGAAAGCCAAAAGAATTGCGGCCGACCTTCCAGTTGAAGCTCAAGACAACCTTCCTTGGTAAGTGCTGGCTTTTGGGTTTTTATTCTCCTATACTGCACAGGTGGCTGACTTGTCCCAGGGTCGAGAAGTACCGCCCGAACACTCTTGAAGACGTCTCCGGACACCAGGATATCCTAGCTACTATTAACAAATTCGTCGACGCCAATGTATGCGCCAAAAGCCCAGTCCATGTCTCAATATTACTAATACTTTTGATAGAGATTACCGCATCTCCTTCTCTATGGACCTCCAGGGACGGGCAAGACCTCTACGATCCTCGCACTCGCAAGGCGGATATACGGAACCCATAACATGCGACAGATGGTGCTTGAACTCAATGCCAGTGACGACAGAGGCATTGATGTCGTCCGAGAGCAGATCAAAACCTTTGCTAGTTTGTCTCCCCAAAAATTCCCAGCTGGTCAACAGCAAACTCACCTGGCATAGGCACGAAACAGATTTTCTCTATGGCACCCCAACCGACCTCTGGCGGATCGTCACTCGCCTCATTCAAGTTGATCATTCTTGACGAAGCAGACGCCATGACCTCGACCGCACAGATGGCACTCCGTAGGATTATGGAGAGATATACCGCCAACACGAGATTCTGCATTATTGCCAACTATACCCATAAACTATCGCCCGCTCTCCTTTCTCGATGCACCCGCTTCCGATTCAGCCCGCTGAAAGAGCAAGACATTAGGTCACTGGTGGACCTGGTGGTTGAGAAAGAGCAGGTCAACATCCAGTCCGAGGCGGTGGACAGTTTGGTCAAATTGAGCAAGGGTGACATGCGTCGTGCCTTGAATGTGCTACAAGCCTGTCACGCAAGCAGTATGTAAACCCCAAAGCAACTTGAGACCAAAGATTGACGCTGTGTAGGCATACCGCTCCCGATAAAGAATGCGCCAAAAGACCAACCCCGTCCCGAGGCAGAACTGATCACAAACGAGACAATTTATGAATGTATCGCTGCACCACACCCCTCCGACATCCATGAAATCATGACTACTCTTCTTGCTACTAGCGACGTCACCTCGTGTCTTAATACTGTTAATACCTTAAAGTCTAATAAGGGCTTGGCTCTGGCCGACATCCTTGCCGCTCTGTCCGAACAGCTGCAGCAGCTCGAAGTGCCTGCGCAAACGAGGATCACCTGGCTAGAGGGCCTTGCCGAAATCGAATACCGACTGGCTGGCGGCGGCTCTGAAGCTATGCAGACGGGAGGTCTGGTTGGAGTCGTACGAAATGGGTGCGAACTCATGGGACCGGGAGAATAATGGGAATGCCTATGGCAATTTAGCTCCACTGCATTCTCCTTGGTTGATTCATCTTATACCACTTCTCGTCAACAAAACTATTTCCGTGATGGCTTTTTATGTCGGAGTTTGGGGGTTTTCGAATCTGGCATTTACATCTGTCACCATAGTTAACCGGCCACTTTGGTTCAAGCATCTTTCAATTTCGGGAAAGTGACCATCGCTGTGTTTCTTAGCTCGTATTGACCCCATAAGGCGATGATTTCCTAAGACCTCGCACGGTCAAAGACTAAATTAGCTGCATACCAGCCTTATCTGCGGAGCGATAGCTACTGGCCCATGGCCACCTGGTCTCATTGTGGTGTATGCAGGATTTCTGAGTCTACTTTGGATTGGCTAGGATATGCCCGTGTCCTTGAAGGAACAGTACTAAGCCAGTGAGAACAATATAGAAGGAAACGGAAAAATGTCAAACATAAAAAATATCGATGAAAAAAATAGAGAAGGCTTATCTGATGTTGATCAGCAATCATACGATCTTATCTGTAATAAGATGGTTTATTATGAGTCATGGAGCAGACAGAAAGTAAGAATTTCCTCGGAGCGCCCCAAGACTTGAGCTTAACTCGAAGGAGTACAACTATTCATCCAGTAGGGCACGTCTGCAGCTCTTGGCACCCGCGGACCTGGCCGATAGGCTCCGATAGCGACGCTTCGAGACTCTGGGAAAACAAAACCGACAAGCCTAATTATCTGATAGACAGCTATTAGCTAATAATTATCCTAGAACCGTTCCCCACTTCTGCATGTTACCCTGTGTGTCGCATATCCCGGAGATGCGTATCTCTGTGTCCTTTTGTTTCTTTCCCCTCCGCCCCGCATAACCCTACTTTCCCACCTATGGCCCTACAGAACCGACAGAAACATGCCCCCATTGCAGGTCCATTCGGCAATGACCGCCATAAATACCTACCATTCAGGGTTATATTAAAAGAGGGGGAAATAATGAGTGAACTTTCAATCATCCGCGGACCCCGCCGCAAGTGCAGGGGTCATCATGATAACATAATTCTCCGCGGGCACTGGCGCAGATTGAATTGAATTGAATTGAATTGAGAGACCCTTGGAGTAGTGTATATATAGGCACCACATCCTCCC